>VDFB02392579.1:0-17993 GCA_007258455.2 Sequoia sempervirens | reverse complement strand
AAAAGAACTAGGTTTTTTAAATTTTACAAAAATAAAATATATTTTAACCCAATTATGTAATGCTTCAAAAAAATTATGCAATTATTCTACAGATCTAATAATTTTAGTACTTAAATGAATCAATCTTTCAAAAAATTGCACAAAATCAAAGTAATTGACACTTTTATTTCAAATGAAAAGACACTTTTTTGCAAACAAAAGCATATGATTTCTAATATTTTAACAATATTTGCTAACTATTTCAGGTCTAAAAATGTTAAATGCAAATCAAAATATTAACCTAATGCTCAAAATGTCAAGTTCACCAAAATAAATTGTTGAAAAAGGGATCCTAGGTCTAATACATAGATCACTAACATTAATCTTTTTTTAAAGAACATTAGAATGCATATATGCAAGGGAATTAGATTAAATTTCAACCTAAAAGGTGAGTCAATCTGCCTTGGATTCAATTATTTAATTCCTTGGAAATTGATTGAAATTAATTTGAATTTATTGACCTAATTTGACTATGATATCTAATCTAAAAATGCAACTTTATTGTAACAACAAGATGGTTAAATCAAATTTTGAGAGAAAATTTGGGAAGGGAAGAATACTGTGCACTTTGTATACAAATATGAGTCTAATTTTCTTTGTCAAGGGGACCCTCATCTAGCCTGACATTTCTCAAATCTAAAGTTATAGACCTATAGCTCACTATCTGCCTTCTATCTCCTCACTCTATGATCTTTGTCTTCATACCTTAACTGGCACAAGTCTAGAAAAGAGAGAGAGGAGGTGGTGGCCATATAGGATTATTCCCTGATCAAACCACTATTTTGTTATTTCTACCTCCACAAATAGCTCATGGACTGATTGATAACATGTCTATGCTCCTAACCTTAAGTGTGTCTAAGGATGTAAGGAGCTAAAATTCATAAATAGCTAGTCAAATATGTTAGAGAAGGATTTATAAATGATAATCATGAGGTCAACCTGAGAGAAAGTCAAATTCCCTTAGGAAAATCTAAAACATAAAAATACCCCACTTTGGACAAGTAATATGAAGCTTGAAGATGAGAACACTCTGAAAACAAGTCATTAGGTTGTAAAAAATGGCCAAAAGAATTTTCCACACCTATATTCCATCATGTCCTTCTATTGGCATGAAAATTGAATCATTGAAATAAACTTGATCAAATCTAAAAATATCTTTGAAAACCTACAAATTCAAATGTATTTTTGCATAGTGTAATTTTCTCAATATTCTTCTTCTTCCTTTTGAAATGATAATTCATCACTATTGAATTTGACTCCATTTTCCGACAAACGTTTGTCGGTCGTTTGACAACATTTGTCAGAAAATCAACGAATTGATGAAAGAATTTTTGTCACCATTTTTTCATTGAAATAACGACATAGATTCATCGGTTGTCAGCATCATAAAATGACTTAGATGTTTGTCAAAATATCAATGACAACTTCGTGTATCCACTGATGAATTATAACCAAAATGTAATTGCAATGGCTCTTCTGAAGCATCGAAACAACACCAAAAGTTTTTCGCCATTTCGACAAAATGGGAAAGGAGTTACGAGGAAGCCTTTGTCGAAGCTATAGCAACTTCATTGGACCTTTTCAGTGATTCGCCAGTGGACTTCGTTGAAATTGTAACAAAATAATGCAAGTTTTTTATAAAAAATATTCATTGAAATGTACCATCGTGGAGACTCTTGGTGATGACCACTGAAGCCAACCCATCGGTGAGAGATCAATCATCAGCATAGGATAGAAAAATCACTCTGATAGTCCATGTCTTGCCGATGACTTCCGTCGGCAAGACAGATCCAATGTCACACCGATCTGACCTCTTTAAGAGTTTTGAACACTATTGGTTATCAGCAAGATATTTTGAGGGTCTCGTTAATTAAACAAGTGTCTAAGAGCAAGTAAATAGATGGAACCTATTAATTTTCTTATTTTGGGGTTCTTTAAATCATAAAATAGATACCATCTTCTTGTGTATAATGTACTTATATTCAAATTTGAATTTGAGACCAATTGTCATTGCACATTCCATTTTACTTGCACAGAGTATTCTATAAGCAATATATTGATAATTCCAAATGATTTATGGTGTTGTAAAACTCTACCTATCATCACAGTTTTGTTGTCCCCCCTAGAGAATCCTGCAAAGACAAGTTTACAATACAAAGTCAAATAATATGAAAAAGACTTACTTCCATACAAATTAAATGATTATTCTCACAATGGCAATTGTCTAATCACAACGACAATTCCATGAAAGGTTATCCATGCTTCATAATAGATGACTGATCATACATATAGACTGCAAGATGCATAGAAAAAGCATTACACTTGAGAACAACCAAGGGCTAATAAGGGAAGGAGTTAAGAAACGTCTGGATTGAAGAGAAAATGTGTAGGGAAATTGCTGAGCAGTATCAAGAGAACAGAGCTTGTAGAACATATTCTTGACCTAATCAACCTCTTGAACAACTTAAACAAAATTAAAATACTAACACATACATGAGATATGTAATGAACTTCCAATATTTGCTTTCATTTTCATTAATGCAGAGGTAGGTAAAGGAGAAATAATTATAATTGTAACACTATTCATAGTCCAATAGACCTCAGTTTTATCATTATATTGCCCATCTAATTTACCATATTTTAATCCAGGGTTCAACTATCTCAGATCTAAAGAAGCATCTTCAATTAACCATTTAAATTACTATGAAATAAGGTAAGAATTTTACTTGAGAAAGATTGGGTACACTTGTACGATTAAAATTTTCCCAATCATCAAGATTTATTGGCACATAGACACAACCTGTAACATATGAAGTAATGGATGACTACAAGTTAGTGAAATGGTCCTTAATATGTGACTGTTTTGCAAATTGATTGGTAGAAAATAAGGTTACAAATAGATCTACATAAAAAATTATGAGGACAATCTATTGTAATCATCAAAATAGATGAAAAGTGCAAAGGAAAGAGCTGAGTTACATCTCTAGAGCCTAAAGGAAACACATGCAAGAAACATAAAAAAAAGAACAAACTAGTTTTTGAATGAATACAAAATGGTTCCTTCAGCAAGTGATTCATATGCTTTCACACCTGACAGGACATTAAGAATATTTTAGTCTTCCTTTGTGAAATTAACTACTTACAGAAAAAACCCAGAAACCAATATTATATACCTCCATCTCTAGCAAAGGGTAGGTATAAGAGAAAAAAATTTCCTCAATGCAATGTCGAAAAATATCAATGTGTGTGTAGGTTTGTATTACTCAAAATATCATTTCATTGCCTAAGAAAAATACCAAAGTGATGTTTTAAATTTCAATCTTCACATAGGCTCCCTTATTGCTACACATGCATATACAAGCATTATTTGAGCTCTAAACTATTCAAATATTAAGGATTTAATTAGTTATAAGATGGAAAGTTGTTCTTTAGACATAATCCATCATCTTTTACATATCTTTATTCACTCCTAGCACTTCAAATAAATTTGTATAAATGAGACAGAAATGTGAATCTTTTATGACAAAAAAATATTAAAAAGAGGGGGGAGAGAGAAAAGGGTAGGGGGCAAGAGAATGCTTGAATGCATAGCAAAGTATAACATTTTGATCATTATAACAATGAAACGAATCTTAAGTTTGAAGCATTAATATCATTTTGAACATTTATGATAAAAAATGAATTTAAGTAGAGAAATTTTTGCATACTTGTAGATGGTACAAAATTTCATGGTTAAGTGGAAGCCTCCCATCAACAACAAGATCCAAATATCTGTGTATCTATCTCAATCGAGCCTCTAAACCCTTCAGAGCTATCAATTTTTCCACTAACCTATTATGCACAAAATTCAAATTTTAGAGTTATGTCACCACTAAAAATAGAAGAAATAGAGCTTTGAAACCAAATCCACACACTACACAATGTGGTATTCATACAAAGCCATACAAAAAAACTAAAATTAGAACATTGGAATGGAAAAAACTTCAAATTATGACGCAGAGCATGGATTCATGGTATAAAGAATCATTTTTCTGCCACCATAGTGAAAAGTTAGCACTTTCTTTTATCTTTGCATATTGGTTTGATGCTTCAAACTATGCATTTATTATATTGAAAAGTGCATTACCTTATTGAGCTTCTCTTTGTTTCGAGAATAGTTTAATATTCTCTACTTAATAGGGCCAACCATGTGATGATGGAAGCTCATTTGGCCCCTCCCGCACCCCCCCCACATCACTATCAATTCCTCATACCCAATCATATAACATTAATCATTCATTCATCCATTAATAAAATATAACATTCATTCATTCATCCATTAATAACATATAACATTCATTCATTAACATATAACATTCATTAATTAACATATTCACATTCATTCATTAACACATAATATTCATTCTTTTATTTTTTACATATTATCAAAAATATGGTTGTCATGATATGATTACAATCACTTTTTTTTTTGTTTCCTTTTTAAAGCTAAAAAAATATGAAGTGAAGTATCTTTTTCTAAATCATCTGTCCCCCCTTTAGTTGTTCTTCCCTCTGCTCGTGATCTTAATGTATGCCTAGTAATTGCTCATGACATGGACGCCACTGCAAAGGGGGTTTGCTACAATAACAAGGAAATATTAAATTGATATGTTTTATTATTATTGTTACAAGTATTTCATTAATTAAAAGAACATTAGAGTGGTTCTCTTTACCTGATGGGTTCACATCATGTTCCTGAAATTCTGTTATAGACTCATTTCAACATGCTAAACACCCTCTAAATTCAGATTTGTAGTTGAAACACGAAAGGTTACATTAATTAATACACCAATTAAAATTAAATATGTTTAAAAGAACATTAGAGTGGTCCTCTTTACCTGATGGGGCAACATCATGTTCCTAATCTTCTCTAGCTTGATCATGTTCAACACGTTGAGCATGCGCTACATGCTCTAAAGTTGAAAAATGAAAGGTTACATTAATTAATACACCAATTGCAATTAAATATGTTTAAAATAACTTTAGAGTGGTCCTCTTTACCTAATGGGGCCACACCATGTTCCTGATCTTCTCTAGCCTGATCATGCTCAACATGTTGATCAGGCTCTACATGCTCTAAAGTACCAGGATGCATGCAGTGACCTTCATCTGCAGGTTGTGCTCCACCCTCACCAGGCTGCATTCCAATGTCATGTGCAATATTATCATTGCTTGAATGTTTAAAAAAAATAGGAATGTAATTACTTTATGGTAGAAATTAATATTGAATAGATTGCACAAGTATTCAATTTTAAATAAACTTTATTTAGTTTATTTACCTGCGTGTCAGATGTAGAGGAAGATTGTGTTTGCCCAGTCAAGACTCTTAGGCATTCAGCCACAACTCCATAGCCTTGCTAGAAGGAAATCTTCGGGTCCTCTTCTGTGGGAACTTTGTTGAATTAAGAGCCCTACATTTTTGCATAAGATCATGATTTTTTCTTCTATGGTGTGATAAAACAAAAATTGTTTTCAATTTATTATTTGGATACAATATTTCATTTATTGATACTTACAATTCATGCGGCTAATTTCATATAACCACCAGAGCCAAGTTTGTGCTACTTGTGTTTTTCTAGTCTTGCCTTTGTTGCCTTCGATGTGTCGAGCAACCTATGAAAAGTTTGAAATACATTAGATTATGTAAAAAGAAAGAGTAATCAGTATATAATTTTACATTGTTGATAGTATCACATCCGATGGTGTCTTTCTTTTTTTTTTTTTAGCCTTCTCCTTTCCATCTGACACCAAGTCCTTCCACTACCTCTTCGGAATCATGGGGGGATGCTCGTACTTTTTGTTCTTCTCTAAATGTGACCTATATATATTGGTCCCTCACATACTTTAGATAGGTACTAGCTTTCTTAAGGACCTTGGTTCGGTTGAATGTTTTATCACCGAACAACACAACTAAACGGTTAATGAGCTCATCTTTTAAATCTTGATTTTGGCTATTCCACCGTGTACGTATGGTGGGCTCGAAGAGCTCCAATTTAATATCACTTAGATTTTTATAAAAGACATCATTTCTTGCGAAATGATCATGGGATCAATAGTCTAAAAAGTGTGATCAATAAGTAAATTTCAATTGGATTATATATAATAATAATTATAACATATTAAAGTACCTGGGACCTTCTCTATCTTTATGGGAATGAAATCGTTGGTCACCACAAATGTGACCGACAATGTTCCCTTACTAGTAATACGATAAGATCTAGGAAATGCTACTAAAATATCACAAGTACTAGTGGTCTTTGCATCCCCAGGTACATGTCCTGACTCATGTTCTGGCATGTGTTCGCTGCTAGAGGGTGCACTAATGGATGCCTGCATGGTATGTGTTGCCGACATTTCAAACAACAATATAGGCACAAATGATGGGGTCAGATGATGTGATGTATGCGCAAGAAGATCAGGATGGACACTTGTACCAACCCCTACTCCTCAGGCAGCACTTGTAGTACCCTGATCATGGCCAGGAGCATCATGAGGATGCAAAAAATCCTGTAAAAACAATGCATATTTTAGTTTATGACATAAAAGAGTACAAAATATAAAACCATAAATGAACTTATGTTATAATTAAAGACCTCATCACAATTTACTTGCAAGTTTTGTGATCTCCTAGTCAGTATTTTAATCCTTTCTCTTATCTCATCTGTTTGAGGCACTATAAATAACAACTTAAGGATTTCTTCATTGCATTTTTTTGGGTCTTTCTTATCATATTGAGAGGGTTTATTGAATAAGTGATGCCATCATCACATAATATTGATTGCACCTCCCTATAGATGCTCTTTTCTACTATTGGTGCCTTTCCCTAATCAGTCGACTGCAACAAGAATATTAAAAACATTATCAAAATTAACCTAATAAACTTATGAAAAAAACATAATAATAATTTTTTTGCTTGTATCTAATTTGAAAAATTACAATGAGGTAAACCTGTCATTTAGAAGCACCTGAAGATACATCACGATCTATGTTCTGGGTCGGAGCCTTCTCCGTATGATCAATGTCCCGCTATGACAAAAAATAAATATAAAAAAACATAAGAATAAAATCGTATATTGGAGTCATTAATTGGAGGTTGGGTAAAATGGTGCATAGTACGTACCACCCCCATAGTAACTATGTTTGTAACTAACACTACTGAATTTGACACCATTTTCCGACAGATGTTCGTTGGTCATTCGACAAATCTTTGTCGGACAAGTGACGAAATGAAGAAAATATTTTTGTCATTGTTTTTTCATCGAAAGGCTGATGACAAATTAAACGTCAAAATAACGGCACAGATTCGTTGGTCGTCAGCATCATAAAATGACTCAGGATTTCATTGGAATATCGACGAAAACTTTGTGTATCCACCGAAGAATTACACCAGAAGTTCGTCGCCATTTCGACAAAATGGGCAAGGAGTAGCTTCGAAACAACATTAGACGTTCATCGCCATTTTGATGAAATGGGAAAGGAGTAGTGTTGAAACAACACCAAATGTTCATCGAAAGTGCGATGAAGTGGGAAAGTAGTAGCATCGAAACAACACCAAAAGTTCATCGAAAGTGCGACGAAATGGGCAAGTAGTAGCGTCGAAACAACAGCAAAAGTTCATCGAAATTGTGACGAAATGTGCAAGGAGTAGCATCGAAACAACACCAAAAGTTCATCGAAAGTGCGACAAAATGGGTAAGGAGTTACAGCAAAACCTTTGTTGCAGCTATAGCAACTTCGTCAAACCTTTTCGGCGATTGGTCGGCGGGTTTCGGCGAAATTGTGACGAAGCAATGCAATTTAAAAAATATATATATATTTGTGGAAATGTACCATCGTGGAAACTGTCAATTGATCACACATATAGACTGCATATTGGTTTGATGCTTCAAACAATGAATTTTCTTATATTTAAAAGTGCATTACCTTATTGAGCTTCTCTTTGTTTCGATAATATTTTAATATTCTCTACTTAACAGGGGCAACCACGTGATGGTGGAAGCTCATTTGGCCCCTCCCCCCCTTCACATCACTCTCAATTCCCCATACCCAATCATATAACATTAATCATTCATTCATCCATTAATAACATATAACATTCATTCATTAATATATAACATTCATTAATTAACATATTCACATTCATTAATTAACATAGTATATTCATTCTTTCAGTTTTTACATATTATCAAAAATATGGTTGTCATGATACGATTACAATCACTTTTTTTCTTTTTTCTTTTTTAAAGCTACACAGAGCTGAAGTGGAGTATCATTTTCTAAATCAATATCTATCCCCCCTTTAGTTGTTCTTCCCTATGCTTGTGATCTTAATGTACGCCTAGTCGTCTGCTCATGACATGGACGCCGCTGCAAGGGGGGGTCTGCTGCAATAAGAAAGAAATGTTAAACTGGTATGTTTTATTATTATTGTTACAAGTATCTCATTAATTAAAAGAACATTAGAGTGGTTCTCTTTACCTAATGGGTCCACATCATGTTCTTTAACTTTTGTTATAGACTCATGCTCAACATGTTGAACACCCTCTAAATCCTGATCTGTAGTTGAAACATGAAAGTTTACATTAATTAATACACCAATTGAAATTAAATATGTTTAAGAGAACATGAGGGTGGTCCTCTTTACCTGATGGGGCCACATCATGTTCCTGATCTTCTCTAGCCTGATCATGCTCAACACATTGATCACACTCTACATGCTCTAAAGTTGAAACACGAAAGGTTACATTAATTAATACACCAATTGCAATTAAATATGTTTAAAAGAACTTTAGAGTGGTCCTCTTTACCTGATGGGGCCACATCATATTCTCGTCATCTTTCTAGCCTAATCATGCTCAACATGTTGATTACGCTCTACATGCTCTAAAGTACCCGGATGCACACCATGACCTTCATGCATGTTTTTTCACCCTCACGGTATTCCAATGTCATGTGTAGTATTATCATTGCTTGAATGTTTAAAACAAATAGGCATGTAATTACTTTATGGTGGAAAATAATATTGAATAGATTGCACAAGTATTCAATTTTAAATAAACTTTATTGAGTTTATTTACCTGCGTGTCAGATGCAATGGAAGATTGTGTTTTCCCAGTCAAGACTCTTAGGTGTTCAGCCACGACTCTATAGCCTTGCTGGAAGGAAATCTTTAGGTCCTCTTCTGTGGGAACACTATTGAATTTAGAGCCCTACATTTTTGCATAAGATTATGAATTTTGATTCTATGTTGTGATAAAACCAAAATTGTTTTCAATTTATTATAATTTGGATGCAATATTTCATTTATTGATACTTACAATTCATGCAGCTAATTTCATATAACCACCAGAGCCAAGTTTGTGTTTCCCATGCTTTTCTAGTCTTTCCTTTATTGCCTTCAAAGTGTCAGGTAGCCTATGAAAATTTTGAAATACATTAGATTATGTAAAAAGAAAGAGTAATTAGTATATAATTACATTGTTGATAGTATCACACATAGTAGCATTAATCGTTTGGGGAAAAAATTGGCAAACCAAAAGTTTAAGATTTTTTGAAAAAATTGGGAAAAAATGGGGAAAAGATTAGGAAAAAATCTGATTTACAAAAAGACACAAAAATTTAAAGAAAAACAGTCATAAACTACTTTTAAAAAAAATTTAATGGCATTTCCATAGCATACAGACATTGAGAGCAAATATAATACAGAGTTCAATCCATGAATTAAGGAAAATAGAATTTTGGTGGTTATATTCACATCGCTGATTACATTGCACAAAACATACTACAACTGCATAAATATCAGATGGTGACAGTTGTCTATGCTACCACATTTTTCATACATGTCTACCAAAGCATTTTATCAAATAGTTCACTGCCTTTGCTGCTAGCGTGGCTAAAAGCCTAAAATAGGTGCTTTTGAACAAGTTATGGATGCATGGAAAAAATCTATCAAAGCATAATAGTAAGCAATAGTATAGACAAGTTGAACTATTTCAAAAAATGCCTCAAATGTGGTTCATGGTGATGGAATGCCATGACAATCCATAGAAAGTTTCTTGTGATGGCATTCGTTATGGCATTCCATCACCATGAGACCACATTTTTTTGAAGCATTTTTTCAAATAGTTCACTACCTTTTCTATTCTACCACATTTTTCATACATGTCTACCAAAGCATTTTATCAAACAGTTCAATGCCTTCATGCTATGGCTAAAAAGTAAAAACCTAAAACAGGTGCTTTCGAACAAGCTATGGATGCTTGGAAAAAATCTACCAAAGCATAATAGTAAGAAATAACATAGACAAGGAGTGAATTGTTTGAAAAAATGCCTAAAAGAAATGCAGTCTCACGATGATGGAATTCCTGACAATCCATAGCAATTTTCTTGTCATGGCATTCATCATGCATTCCATCACCATGAGACTACATTTCTTTGAGACATTTTTTCAAGTAGTTCATCTACGCCTATGCTACTGCATTTTTCATACATGTATACCAAAGCATTTTATCAAATAGTTCATTTCCTTGCTGCTATGGCTAAAATCCTGGTGCTCAAACAAGCTATGGATGCTTGGAAAACATCTATCAAAGCATAATAGTAAGCAACAAGCCATGGTCTCATGGTTTTTTTTGCGCAAAAATCAGCTCAATTTTATTCACGTTTTTTTGTAGATTTTAAACACGTTTTTTTTGGAAATTTTCAGTTTGAAATGGAAAAAAATCATTGATCAAAAAGTCAACGATTTTTTCAAAAAATCGTCCAGCCTGCAGATTTTTTAAAAATCGCAATTAATTGAGATTTTTTGGAAATTTATGCTTCTATATCACATACCTTCCTTGGCCCGGTGGTGTCTTTCCTTTTTTCTTTTCAGCCTTCTCCTTTCCATTGGACACCAAGTCCTTCTACTCCCTCTCCAGAATCATGGGGGGATGCTCATACTTTTTTTTCTTCGCTAAATGTGACCTATATTGGTCCCTCACATACTTTAGATAGGTACCGACTTTTTTAAGGACCTTAGTTCGGTTGAATGTTTTATCATCGAACAACACAACTAAACGATTAATGAGGTCATCTTTTAAATCTTGATTTTGGGCATTCCACCTTGTACGTATGGTGGGCCCGAAGAGCTCCAATGTAATATCACTTAGATGTTTATAAAAAACATCATTTCTTACAAAATGATCATGGGATCAATAGTCTAAAAAGAGCGATCAATAAGTAAATTTCAATTGGATTATATAGAATAATAATTAAAAAAATTTAAAGTACCTGGGACCTTCTCCATCTTTATGGGAATGAAATCCTCAGTCACCACAACTGTGATCGAAAATGTTCCCGTACTAGTAATACGGGAAGATCTAGGAAATGCTGCTAAAACATCACTAGTACTAGTGGCCTCTGCATCCCCAGGTACATGTCCTGATGCATGTTCTGGTATGTGTTCACTGCCAAAGGGTGCATTAATAGATGCCTACATGGTATGTGTTTCTGACATTTCAGATGACAATATAGGCACAGATGATGGGTCATATGATGTGATGTATGCGTAGGAATATCAAGATGGACACTTGTACCAACCCTTACTCCTCGGGCAGCACTTGTAGTACCCTGATCATGGCCAAGAGCATCATGAGGAGGAAAATAACCCTGTAAAAATAACACATATTTTAGTTCATGACATAAAAGAGTACAAAATATAAAACCATGAATGAACTTATGTTATAATTAAAGACCTCATGACAGCTTACTTGTAAGTTTTGTAATCTCTCAGTCAATGCTTTAACCCTCTCTCTTATCTCATCTGTTTGAGGCACTATGAACATCAACTTACTCATTTCTTCATTGCATTTTTTTTGGAGCTTCTTTATCGTATCAAGAGGGTTTGCTGAATAAGTGATGTCATCATCACAAAATATTGACTTCACCTCACTATGGATTCTCTCCTCTACTATTGGTGCCTTTCCCTATTCAGTCAACTGCAACAAGAATATTAAAAACATTATCGAAATTAACCCAAAAAACTTATTAAAAAAACATAATAATAAAACATTTTGCTTGTATCTAATTTGTACAATTACAATGAGGTAAACCTATCAGGTAGAAGCACCTGAAGATACATCGCGATCTTTTCTCTGGGCCAGAGCCTTCTCCGTACGATCAATGTCCCCCTGTGACAAAAATTAAATATAAAAAAATTACCAAAATGAAACCAATAGACTTATGAAAAAAAACATAAGAATAAAATGGTATATTGGTGTCATTAATTGGAGGTTGGATAAAATGGTACATAGATAAAATTTTTCACCTATAATGTGTGTTTATGTTTAATTAAGCGATTCAAATTGTAATCAATTAGCAACTCTTAAAATTGCCGATTATTGATTTTTATCTCACACTCTGAATACGCGTTTCCCTCGCACACCTTGAATATGCAATTGGGTTGCTTATTTGTTGACCAGTGGGTATCTTGTTTATAAACTAAAATATTATTCCCTAATACCTTTTTGTGCCTCCATGTCAATGTACATAGCCACTCCTTTATTTTGATCCTTATTTTTAGTTGTACGCAAATTTCGGCTTGATTGCATACCTCACAGCATACTTCGTGTATATTGAACTAGTTGCATCCAATCTTTGTAACTGTAACAGGGTCCGACATACTCCATCAATTCGGTAACTTTTTCGTAATAGACCTTTATGCCGTCCATGCAAAATAGGCCCAAACCATGTAATGACGATGGTGCTATGCGATATATCCTCTCGTTGACACAAAAATTGGTGTTTATTGGAGGAAGTTCCTTGGGTACCCATTGTTTCCGTGGATGTTTGTACCTCAAGGGCACCTCGACGTCGCCTATGCTCTCATCATCATAAGAACATGCCCCCCCTTCAACAAGAAAAAAATTCCATGCGTTTATGGAATTTTCTTCTAATCTTTTGACCTCTAGTTGATCTCCCTCTTTTTAGATATACTTTACATGTCTGCAAGCTTTCCTCTTCTCTTCACAATTTTCCCTAAACTTGAGGAAGGCAGTCGACAAATACCTATTTTGGTGGTACCTACCTCATAAGGATGTTGGATGAAGTTCTTTCATGGTGATGTGATCCAAGGTGACATTATGATTAATCTATCATTCCGTTGCTAGAATTTCATAGGTTATAAGGTAATCAGGTCTTGATAGATTGCAAGCTATTGTTACTACTGTCCAAATGTGTCCATCACAAATCAAATCTACTTAACATTTTAACTCCCAAACTTTGTAACAAGTGTTAAATGTGACTATGGTCCACCGGTTACACAACCAAGGCCTCAAATGTATTCTCTAATTGTAATCAAAGGACTTTTTCTCTTCATTCAAGTAAATAAACTTGAAGGGAAACACCACCAAGTGGTTTATTGGACACCTACATGACTAAAAATAGAAGCAAATCAACATTTAATTTCCATATGTCTAAGTGGTTAATGGGAGGGAGTGTGTACTAGGCTTGGTTAAGTCATCATAAGTTTATGCTTTGGCAATAATTTTTTTTTAAGTCATCTTAAATCTTCCTATATCTAATTGCTAGGAGATTTTTGGTATGATGTTTAAGGTAGGATGATTGATGAAAGAGCCCAAAGACTAGCCTTTCTCCATGGTATCTAGGTACACATGGCGGTAGTCTTCTCTCTTACAGGTTGGACATGATTTAAAGAACTTATTAGGAATTATTCATTTAACCTAAGGTTTTCTCATAATGCCATCATTGGAAAAGTATGATAAAATTCTTCTACTATGAAGAATTGGTCTATGTGCTTCTAGTAATCACTATAAATGTTTTTAAAGATAAAATGACTAATTGCATCAGGTAGGAGAGAATCAACTTTGAGTTCTTCAAAGATTATATTCCTCTATTCATAATTTTTAAGGGTTGTGTGTGGAGAAGGTTATCACTACCAAGAAGGGAGGAGACCTTTCCTTGTATTCTTTTATAATTTTCATTATTCTTATTTATTTTACACCTCCATTTACAAATACACATACATATGCATTTACTATTTTAATTTATTTCTCATGTAGTTTAATAGTTTGATCGATTTCATATTATATGTGTTGAAGACTTTAGAATTTCAATTACATTAATTTATGGATATGTTGTATCTATAACACTACAAAACCATATGGTCTTTCCATTTACACTTGCATTTAGAAATACACATTTATATACATAGATATAGATTTCTTTAATGATATGTTGCATTTATTGTTCTAGGAGAGCATCCAGTAATTACATTTACATTTACATTTAAAAATACATATGCATACATATATATATGTATTTATGTGTGTGTGTGTGTGTGTTTTGTGTATGTATGTGGCCATGTATGTATAATTTATATTAGGTGTTAGAAACAACCCATTAGGTCTGCACATGGATAACAATTCATAAAATCATATCTCCCATACATGTTTTGTTGAAACCTAGGCTTGAACCTCTCAGTTCACATGGTTTTCTTCACAAAACTATTGAGGATAGCAGCTATACCTTCTTTATTTATTATCCTACGCCCTATTCATGCATCCTACAATTACAACAGTATCCATGGGGCCTCTTACACAAGCTACAATAATCACAAAAGTGTAAGAGCCACTTTATATCATGTTTGGTCTACAAAACCCTGAAAAATAAGGTAACTCAAATTATGATTTTTTGGTAAGCTATATGGACAAAATCATTAGCACCAGCTTATTCTTGGAGTCTTTTGAAAGAGAAGTGAATCAGGTGGCAGTTAAGTACAAACTTTATAGTGTCAAGGTGAATGAGGTGATCAATTTTGATTGGCCAACCAATGAAGAGAACCAAAAATGGGTAAATGTATATTTAACTGAGGAAGAGTTAAAAGGAGTAGGCTGCTAACTGTTGACAAATAAACTCTTGTAGTTACAATAGATTCTAGTTTTGTTTTTTGGTGATAGTTTAGGCGCGAAATTCTTGAAGTTTTTGTTACTACATGAACCATTCTCAGCGGGCACAATGAACAAGAAGATTCTCTGGGGAGATTGTTGTTGTAACAATTTTTTGAAATATCACAAGGCCGTCCAATTGGCTAGTGACACATGTGATTTATGGCCCGATGCTTGTTTGCACCTCCTTTTTCTATAAGAAGGATTTTAGGGCCAAAAGTACGGGTTAGCAAGTTAGATATTTTTGGTCGAGTCTAGATGAAGTTGCAGAGCAAATTGTAAAGTCTAATGGTTTTAGGGAAAATGCAATTTAGGTTTTGAGTCATTCTGTAGTAGGTTTTGAATTCATGGGGATTTGATGTTTTATGTGATCTTGGTTTGAATTGATATGATTATACAAATAATGTCTCTCCATTGTTCAAGCATCTCTAAATTTTAAATAAAATGATCCAAAGAGTTGTTGGATTCCTCATCTCACTGTGTGTGTGGTGTGTATGATTCTTGTTTAGGTTTAATTCAAGGAATTAATTAAAATGCTTGAATGGGATTGTAGGTGGATATATTATGTATAAGCTATTTTATTTTTTCTATCTTATCTTATACCATTTTATGAGAATGGGGGTGCCAATGTATGAGAAAATCTTTAGAAACTAGGCATGAAAATTTAAGGTTATGTAGGGAATGGGGGTGCCAAACTTCGATTACTCATTTCCCTGGTCATCAATTTTTCCTTTGAGTGCCTGATGTCATCCCTCGGTGCTGGTATTGACCTTGTTTTTCCTCCTCAAAGCTCTTCACAAACTAGCGATATTATTGTTTTCCTCCGCCAAACTCTTTGTCGTGGCTGACCTTGTTTAACTCAAACTCTTCACCGATCTTTGTGAGTATTGACCTTGTTTTCACTCCTCTAAACTCTTCCTCGGCGCTGATATTGACTTTGTTTTCACTCCTCCAAACTCTTCGTCGGTGTTGGTATTGACCTTGTTTTAACTCCAAACTCTTCCTCAGTGCTGGCATTGACCTTGTTCTCACTACTCCAAACTCTTCCTCGGTGTTGGCATTGACCTTTCACTTCTCCAATTTGACGAGCTACAACCTGGTTTCATTATCTTTTATAATATGTTAATTAAGTTGAAAATTTTGGCGTCATTTAGCTAGGTTTTAATATTCTACAATATAGTTAAGTATATATTAGCTATTTTTACATAATAAATAATAGAATTATTCAACTTATTATAATTAAATATTATATTCTTTAACAAAATTATTAAATACGTATAAAATTATTATAATTAATAATTAATAATAAGTATATTTTTATATAATACAAAATATAATTAATATAATATATATTTAATATAATAGTAATATATATTAATATGAGAGAGAGAAACTAAATTTTGATTGGTTGTTTCATGTCAACAATCCAAGGATGGAATGTGTCCTTGGGGAGTTATGCTCAAGGTAGGATGCCATTTGATTAAAGATATGATAATTCTCCTTTAAGATCTCTTCAATGTACCCATTGCACACTTAAGGAGACACATATAAATATAGGGAAGAAAATATAGAGAGAGAGGGAGATAATGACAAAAATACAAATAGAAAGGGAGAAAAAAAGATAGAGAGGGGTAGAGAGATATAGATGAATACATAGAGATATAGGGAGGGTGATTGATATATCTCTCCCTGTCGCTCTCTATATCTCCCACATCTATGTCACTCCTGCCTCTTCCCCCCTCTATCTATTGAGCTATCTCTCCCTCTCCCCCCTTTCTCTCTCATCCACTCCATCTCTCCCTCCATCTCTCCTACTCTATATCTCTATCTCTATTTCTCTTTTTATCTCCCTCTCACTCCTCTCTATCTCTTTCTATCTATATCCCTTTCTCTCCCTCCCCCTCTCTATGTCCCCCTCTCTATCTCTCATCATCTCTCCCTCCCTATCCCCCCTATCCATCGACTCTCTATCTCCACCTCTCTTCCTTTCTCTTCCAATATATCTCCATCTCTCTTTCTCTTCCCATATATCTCTATCTCTCTCTCTTTCTCTCCCCATATTTTAACTAAGAAGCCATGTAAGCATACAATAGTATATGTTGGTAAAACTATAATAGTGTTTTATTAAACTATAAGTAACACTTATCTTTCTAATTTCAAGCCTTCTTATAAAAATAGTGTTTTATTAAACTATAAGTAGATTATTTTCACCACTCTTCATTCAACATGAAATGCCAAATGTAGCAATTGTTTTGTTGCTTTTGTCAAGTTTCATTAACCAAGCTATTTACTGGGTTGAATAAAGTTGTGTTATGACCCTTCTTCTCTTTAAAATAATTAGACAATATTAGCGAGATCAGGAAGGGGAGAAAACTAAACTCCTTCAAAATAGGGGTAGTTGTGGGTTTGTTGGTTTTATTTGTATACTATATACTTAGTTCCTCTAGGATAAATAAGTAACTTTAGATCATTTTCTTAGTTGTGTATCCTAACTAATATAGAGTAAGCTTTTTCATTTTAATTAACTACTACATAATAGTTTATGTGTTGAAAGAATTCTTTCCATTGTTTGTAGTTTTTACATTGGAATACAAATCATATTTAATTTCATGCCAATATACTTCTTTCATAAAGATATTTGTTTGAAATAAGTGCTTCATAACCCATCTAATGAAATCACAATTAACCTATCAAAAATGCAATAGGAATTTTCTAAAGAAAAGAATACTTGACCCAATCATAAGTGTATGGCCTTCAAAGAAAGGAGTGATCCACCTTAGCAATAAAAACTACTTGATTTAGACCTAGGTATGTGCACGATCATGATGGGCCAAAAAGTGGCAACATGAAAAAAGTAGCATTTTGGACTTGCCAAAAAACGCAAAAATCCTAAGTTGACTTTTTTTTTGGGTTGGATATTAGTACGTTGCTCCATAGCAATGCCCAAGCCAAAGTACTACAAATCAGATA
>VDFB02392577.1:0-45625 GCA_007258455.2 Sequoia sempervirens | reverse complement strand
CTATGTTGTTAGAAAACATAACCAATGCGATTCATGAGAATCTTAGTTGTACCCTTTTGCCTACGAAAAATTTTAGTGACCAAAAAAATTCCTTCATTGATTCTCCTCATACTTGCGATGAAGATACTTTGCAAATTCAACCTTAGATGAAAATATTACAAGCTCTCCTAGTATGGTAGACAACATGGAATGAGAGACTATGCCCTTAGAAACAACCAAAAATCAAATACAATCTTCCCCTAATCTCCCCACTATCAATAATCAAAAACATTCAACCATTAAGAAATCCATTGGATGTGATGAAGTTATTTTGGATGAGCCAAACCTTAATTATCATGAACATGTGGTTTGTTTATCTCCTAATAACTCTCCTTCTAGGGAGGATATTATGACCCAATACAACACTAGCATACCTTTCAAATACAATGAAGAACCTCACTTCAAGGATGTTAACAATATTCAACCTCACTACACCCTTTATCCACCTTCCAATAGACCTCACTATACACTTTACCCACCCTCACACAAACAAAAAACTCAAAATAAACCTAAACTTATCCTTTATCCACCCTCACATTCGCTTCATCCCTCTAATTGACCACGCCACACTTTATACCCCACCTAACACTGATGTATCGCAAAAATCTAGTGATGATATTGTTTCTCATACATATAACACACAAAATAACCCACAACCACCACACCCAGTCCCACCCTCATTAGCTTTACCTAATCCACCTACAAAGGAGTATGATCTTGTTGAACAATTAAAGAATAATCCTTCAAAAATTTCCCTTTTGGATTTACTTCAGACCTCGCCAACTTACAACAAAATTATTCAAACCGCTTGAAAACTAATCACAATTCCTCCTAAAACCACTCCACATGTTGTGATAGCTCTCATCCACAAAAATAATCTTTAGATTACTTTACATCAACATGAGCTCCCTCCTTTGTAGTTACAAAAACAACATGATGCCTTTATGATAATTTCTCAATTCCATTGCGCATGTATCAAACAAACTCTCATAGATAATGGTTTTTCCCTTAATGTGTGTGGTGTGAGTCTCCTTGATCGATTAGAAGTTGACAGATCAAAAATTATACCTGATTCTATTTACATTTGAGGATTTGATAATATAACAAAGAAACCACTCAGTGTAATCACTTTACCTATTATGGTTGGGGTGGTTACTTTGTAAACTCCTATTCATGTCATGCCTTATGATCTTTCATACAACCTTCTTCTAGGCAGACCATGGATTCATGAGATGAATTAAGTGCCTTCAACCCTTCATCGTATAATGAAATATGTATATAATAATAACATTTATCAAGTTGAGTGTTTATGTGTTGGTTCTTTTTTGTTGTTCTATGCTAGATTTTGGTTGGTGGTTTTGGTCTTCTCTTGGCTTTTTCTGCTTGGAAGCCTTCTTGTTTTTTGGGGTCTATAATGTTGTTTCTTTATTATATTTGTAAACTTTATTATTTTGGGTCCCTGTAAAACTCATTTTTTCCTTTATCAAAAAAATTTATCAATTTGAAGCAAATCTCAAGCCTAAAAGTTGCTTGCATCTTGAAAAAGGAGCTACTAGTCCTCTAAAAACATTGATTCCCACTTCCAATGTAGACATTGAACATAATGATAAGGAATTTCCATCTAAATTCTTTGGTGGTGATTGGGGATCCTTAGAATTCACACCATAAGTTATGAGCGAATACATATTCACACAAAAGAAAGATGAGAAACAACAACAACAAACCATCATGTCAACGCAAAATTCGGATAACCTTTCAAAAGCATCCACCTCAACCACTTTAGATAATGCCACAAACTATACAATAACCCTTGATGGACACAACAATGAACAACCACCTGATTCCAAAGTACTGAAACAACTTTATGGAAAAGGGTATGACTTCATGAAACAATTTGGGTATAACAAAAAAGCTTGTGGTGCTCGAGAGCAAGGCATCTGCAACCTTGTAGAGCTTAAGACACAAAAAATAACTCATGGCCTTGGTTATTCTCCTTTACCCAAGATTTCCAAACCTTCACTCAACATCAATACTATCACACAAGACTCTTCCAAGACTCTTTCTTATTCACATCAATAACCTTAGTTGCTGCTCCTTGCCATGTAATAGTTGTAGGATCATAGTATTCTCACTATTACATGTTTTGGATCCCTTGCAAGGGGTAGCATACCATCATCCACTTTAGGCTCACCCTTGTCCTACACTACGTGGGGGTAAAAGGGGTTAGATAGCCTTATCTCTTGTATTCCACTTGTTGTCCCTTTCGCCTACTCGTTAAATTTTCATGAACATATAAGAGCAAGCTTGAGATGTGAATGACATATCTTAAGATTGACTCGCATGTGACATAAAACATTTCTTTGTTTCTTATTTTCCTTGACATGACAGACCTAACTTTGAAACATATGACTTGGCATAGGGCTTTCCAAGTTGGCTCTCATGTCTTTTTTTCTTTTTGCATTCTATTTTCTTCTCTACTTTAAAGTAATTGCTCATAGAATGATGTGTAGTAATTCCTTTAAAGTGGGGGGCATACATTACCATCAATTGATTTGAATTCTTAGTTCCTAGCATAGCCTTGTCATTTATGTGATGTTTTTGTCACTTTGTGGATGACATTGGGTGTGATGTCCTTCATAAGTGTGATATTTCTTAACATATTGCATTCCTTGTGGTGGCCTGATGCAACGCACTGCATCCCCTATGTTAAAAATATACTATTCTTTGATTGGTCCTCTCTTGGAGACATTAGACACAATTTTCCCTAAGTTACTGACCTTGCATAAACTGAACAAGACTCCTTTGAACATCTTTTCACATTTTACATTTTACATTTAACATTACATTTTTTATTTTATTTTTTTGCATCTTTTGCCACCTTGCATAACACAACTTGCATGACTGTGGTACCTTTTCTTTTTGTTCATGAGCATTTTCTTGTGGCGCCTTGTTAAAGTTATCAATAAGTATAAATTTGACATGGTTGAACAGGAAGCCCACCTAGTGGCATGACTTTTCCCCATAGCTACCTTTGTGTTTGTGAGTGCATACCAACTAGCATATGTATCTTACTTTTTGGTATTTCTCACCCCACGGACAACTAAAACTGTGACCCTAGAGTGAGTACACAGTTTTTCCTTTCTCACTCAATGGACAACCAAGAAGTTTTGTCGGCCTAGAGTGAATACATCTACCATGTATGTCATTCTCTTCATTCTTGCCATTGCATGATTTTACATCTTGGGGGCTTAACTTAGGATCTATGATCCTCAGGACTTGTGCAACCTCCTTGATCTTTTTCATTCTTTTTCATCTGCATTTGTGTGAGGATCTCTCTTGAATGGCTACTTTAGTGTGAGTTTGAAGTAGGTTCATCCTCTCACTAAAGTGGGGGCTAAATGTGTCATAGAAAAATGGACCCTTTGCTTGACATCGGATTAATTCATGATGAAATGGACTTAATGAGGTATTAATCTATTATTGTGAGGAATTTTATGTATCCACACTAGGTTTTTCACCCTTTCAAATCAAACAACATGCTTTTAACGATGTCTTGTAAAGGTGTTGTAAAGTCTTGTAAAGGAATTTCATGCTTTTCTAGACTAAATTAACCTATTTCTCTTTAATTAAAAATTATAAAATGTGTTTAACAACATTATTACATCAATCTATAAGGTTCTCAATGTAAACTTAATGATAAGCTAGTGTTGTAATGTGTCTTGCACATGTTCACATTGGTTTTTGTGCCCTTCTAAGCTATGTGAACCTAATTTTAGTGCTGAAAAGTGTATTTAATAACACTTTCACATTTATTTATGTCTCCCAAGCCCTATTTCACATTTACACCATCACTAATATGCCTTAATTGACCCATATTGTGCATCCCAAGCCATAATTTGATCAAATAACTAACATAGTCATCATATAAGCCTAATTTTCTTATTTCTCGACATTCCAGCTAGCAAAAATGACCCCTGTGGGACCCATTTTCCATTAGTGGAAAATTATTCCCATCTAGGTGGGACCCATTTTCCATTAGTGGTGAATGAATCCTATTTTGAGTCATTTTCAGGGTTTGAGCAAATAAATTAGGTTTTAACTTTAATTTTTCTACATGTTAGCCTATGATGGGGTATAATTAGGATACTAAGGCACAATTGTCTATAAATAAGTTTTTCCATCCTCATTTTACATCTAAAAACTTATTATTAGATCTATTATCATCAATTCATCATCTTTCTTCTCATCCAAGTCAAGCAAGCTAAGGTTTCTCCATTAGAAGTCTTCAAACTAGCTTTCTAAAACATTCAAGGCCTAAATCTTCATGTTATGTTGCAGAATTTCAAGATAAAATAATCATGGCAAGGTAATAATCTCCATTTATTCATGTTTGATTACTTTATTTTATCATTTTTGTTTAATTACCTAAACAGGGTTTGACCAAGGCAAACCCCCATGCCCTAACATTCAACATATCTCTTTCTTGCCTTGTTTGTTTACAGATTTAGGACTCTTGGAGGCTTAGGAATCATTTAATATTACATTTAAAAGTCACTCAAGTCATTCCTTCATCATAATGGTCAAAAATATCAAGAAAAAGTCACTTATAGGCCCAAATTTGGCAATTTCAAATCCAGACACCTAGAGGTGCAGATTGAGCAATCCGAAAGCTACAAGTTCCATTTTTATTTTTTAGAAATTCCACATTGGAATAATTTTCTATTATTTCTGAATGAGTCTCACTATACATTTTTTCTAAATATTTTTGTAGATTTTGACACCCATTTGGCTAAAATAGGCTCTGATACAATCATCCAAAACTGGGACTAATTCACCCAGAGTGGAGAATGAGTCCCACCAGGCCCAAATTTCATTATCATCAGCCTTCAAAATTTCTTTTCCAACATTCATAGAGATCCTAGGTGCACACTTTCAGTTTGATCCATTTCTGTTAAGTTTTGCATTCATTTCTAGTTCATTTTTGCATAACGCAATGTGTTTTCAAAAAAGTTGCATTTCAATAGTTTAACATACTTAATCAATCAATATTATCAATTATTTGCACCTAGAACATTTAATTTGGCCATAATTTCATCATGCATATCTTATATTAAGTGAACCACCTAGGTTTTTTAGGTTTATCTCTCTCCTTTTAGGTGAAAAATCCTAAGAGTGCAAGAGAAGTACATAGACCCAAAAATATATGGTTCACCAATATCTTAAGGATACCTATTTATCTGAAAACTCATTAAAACATGTATTTTATGCATTACTAGTGGTAGTACCAAGGAAAAAAAGAGAAGTTAGGGAGAATCTATCATTCAAAGACACCTATAGAAGTAGTATCAACACTTTGCAATCATCTAGTAGAATATAAATTGATGATTGGGGCCTTTATAGGGTCATTCAAAGAATAAAAGGCTTGAAAATTCAAGAATTTTTTCCCTCAACACCTTGTTGGAGAATTTTTAATAGTCAAAAAATAAGGTTAACCTCTTAAGCACCCTACTTAAGCAACCATGTTTCAAGGAAAGCATCTTCATTGATTACCAAACACATGTCCTATATTCTCTCCTCTTGTTAGATATGAAAATGGGATGCCTAGTAAAGATAGGAAGATATATATTTTGTATAATATGACTTCTTATGCAATAGATATCTCACTATTTGAAGCATTGTAACTCAAATTTTTAAGAGAAAACATTGTAAAATAAATTTGTACCTAGTTGAGATGTACCTTTGATCAATAAAAAACTAATTTTTTCCTTCTCAGAGAAATATTTTATGTAATATATTGGAATTATTGATTCTATCTTGTGATAAAATTGTTTCTCATTGATTTATTTTTTCATTCTTCTTTCCTTTATGTAGTATAACATCTTGTTGTAGGTCATATTTTTTGATTAACCAAGTTTACGAAAGATTTAGTTTTGAAGGATCATAATTTGAGTTCTTAGGAGTAATTTGGTATTCCTTCTAGATTTTTTATAAACTGTAAATCCTTCCTATGAAATACTTATGTAAAACATGTCAAATATGGGTTGTGCATGGTGTGTTGGTTTAATTGGTCTTATTGTGTACACATTGGAAAGTGAAAATCACTTAACATTTTTGTGTATCATCCCCATTTCTAGTTCCAAATTCAATTTTTAATTATATTTCTACCCTTTTTCCTTGCACAAGCAGTATAATAGGTTAGTTCTTAGGTGTTACACTAGGGAAATGAGCCTTATCTAGAGATTCACTCCAACTTTTAGGTCACCCACAACCTAGGAGTGTTTTCATTATTTTGGTTGGAAGGATAATTGCCACAGTAATCCTCAAAAGGGTGTATTCCAACACAAGAATAAGAACAACCATATACATTGTAGGTTTGAATTGGAACTTATAATTTTTCAATTTAATTTTGTATTCTTATTTTACTCCACAAGAGGTTATGACCTAGGATTTGAAGTAGAATTCAATTTTGCACATTTTATTTATGCTTCCTTAATTTTTTTCCTCCTATATTTTAACATGCCTAGTGAGACTCACATCCAAATATATTTTGTGTTTGTAAGTCTATTTCACATGTTTTTATATGTTTTGAATCACCCAACACATTTTTTCCATGAAACAATTTTCTCATCACCTATTAGCACATAATTTTTCCTTATACATATTCATCGCATCTTGTAGTTATTCCATCTATAAAAACACATACATTATCCTTCCAACAAATCTATCTATGTCAAAAATTAACTTTCTTCTTAAATTTAGTAAGTTTCATGTACCTAGTGTGTGATAATTATGTGTAATTTCTATCTTATACAATAATTTTATTTGGACTTCTTATCTCTTGATTCTTATTGAAAGATTGTTTATATTTAAATTTTAGTCATTTCATGATTCAGTGAATATTTTCTCCTTGGATCTAACTAGTTTCTATAGAAATTCATTTGTTGCTAGCTCTTTTTTATAATTTATTCATTACTAGTTTCATAGGTTTTCTACCCACTATCAAACTCTAGAACCAATTGTTACATGTATATATATAATTTAATGTCTTCATGTCATATTTTGGTGTATTTTTACTTTAGTGGAATTCTTTCATCAATGAAATAGATCCACTACTTGCTTCATTTTTTTTATCATTTGTTGCTATGTATTTATTTTATCCTTAAGAGCATGTTTAGTTTGATTTGTCACTTCAATATTTTTTCTATCTGTTTCTTGATTTTTCTTAGTTTTAGTGATCTTTAACCTTGTTTTGAATTTTTCTTACTATTTTAACCTTATTTTTGTAACCAAAAAATATAATTACATGGTATAATCTCAAAACTACAAGTCATGGTGATCGTAGGTTCATTTATCTAGAATATTACAACCTAAAACCTCTTTCTCAAATATTTCTCTTACTAAGGAATAAAACTCTCTTGTGTTTCATGTTTATTTTTAATCTTGCTATGTTTTCTCATGGAATAGGTTCTGTATGTTATCCTCTCTTATAAAAATATGATCTTGAAGATCAAAATTAACCTCTTCCACTAGTATATCCCAAAGGGAGTAACTGTATGCATGTTCTCTCCTATAACACCTTTGGGCGATCTTAGAGATTATGAAAAAAGTAATTTCCTTTATTTTTATTTTAAATTTGGAGTATCTTCAATTTCATCATGAACTATTGATCTAAACCCTTGTGTTGTAGTGGGGTAAATAAATTGGGAAGAGAATCATAAGACTCCTCCATTTAGGGTGCATTTTTTGGCTTTAGGAAAATTCACCACCAACAATTCACCAACAAAAAATTCACCATCAACAATTCACTACAGGAAAATTCACCACCACCAAAAATTCACTGTCATGGAAAATTAGCCGCCAAAAATTCATGCAATTAATTTTTCACGTAGTGAATTGTCATGGCAATGAATTTTCCCGTAGTGAATAGTTGGCGATGAATTTTCCATCAGTGAATTGCTGGGAGTGAATTTGCCACATTTTTTATTCAAGCTAATCTAGAAACAAATTTTAAATATTTTTAAGTGAAGGAGAGTTGGTTACCCTCTTCCATCGACCCATTAGAAATGAAAGTAAATTTTTAGCAATAATAAGATATTTCCACATTTAAACCCAAGAAGGAAATATGCAAGGTATTCAAAATATATAATGCAAAGTGTTGTTTTTTATGATCAAATTTAATACACAGAAATTTAATTAAAAATCAAACACAAGACATAGCATATACCCTAGAAAAACCCTCCACTTGAGGGAGAAAAACCCAATAACAAATATATCTCTTATATATATATAAGTAATGGAAACAAGTCTCTTTACAATGAGGCCACACACAAGGCCAATATTCAACACTAGAAATGGTTGTAATAAAAAAGAACAATCTGCTCTTCCTTGAACACAAATTTTCTCTTCAATGGATTCACAATCTTCCCTAGAAGAAATTCTCACTTGATATAAGGATTTTCTTTTGATAGAATTCACACTTGCTTGTAGGAAGGAATTGAATTTGGTTGATGCACAAATGAGAGAAAGTGACCTTCTATATATACATGTTGCTTAGAGGGGTTGCACCTTTTCAAGGAGGTAGGCCACCAAAATAAAATATAATCCTAAATAATAACTAGGTTGGCCACCAAAAAACATAATTACAAATACTGAATATTGATTACAAGGAAGGTCGACCATCTTTAGAAATTCGTGACTTTTCAATAAATCATTTTCTTTATAAATTAAATAGCCCCTTGGCTATATTTAATTTATCACAAGTAAAAGGAAGATTGTTGGAAGAATACCACGACACTACCATAAACATCAACACTCCATCTCAACTAGGGAGGATTCTTCCAGTTGCACAAGACATATCACCTCATCATGATGTCTACCACAATGGCTAAAACCACATGTGGAAAAGAAAGATATTACCTCATCGTGATTTCGGATATCACATCATCGTGATATCAGATATCACCTCATCGTGATATCAGATATCACCTCATCGTGATATCAGATATCACCTCATCATGATATCAACCACAATGGCTACAACCACCATGTATGGAAAATAAATATATCACCTCATCATGATATCAACCATAATGGCTACAACCATGTATTGTATCCACAAGTTTTCATCACTTGCGTGATGTTGTCACCTCAACATGACGTTTACCATGGCTCTCCCAAAGGGTGAAACAAAAGTACAATAAAATCATCACAGACTCTCTCAAGTGATGGTGTCATGGAATCACACACATGACATCCACCTTAGCTCTCCCAGAGGGTGGAAACAAGGGCTTTCACCTCAAACTTCTCTTGCAAATAAGAATGCATTAACAAGGGATTTTACCTCGAACTTCTCTCATAGAGAAGAAAACATTAAAGAGGATCACTAATACTAAGACTCCTTCTTAGCTAGGGTTGTATTCTCCACCATACCAAGCTTATCTCAAAATTACATAAAATTTATCCTAAAGAGAGGCTTGGTGAGAATGTTTGTTGTCTGCTCATTGGTGTTGATATACCTCAACTAGATAGCTTTCCTTAATACCATATCTCTGATATAATGGTATTTGATCTCAACATGCTTGGTTCTATCATGAAACATAGGATTAACAGAAGGCTTCACACATCTTTGGTTATCACAATGAATGGTAGTAGGCTCCATTGATTGTCCAAACAATCTTGCAAGGAGCTTATGAAGCCACATTGTTTCCCAAGCTGCCACAGAAGCTACAATATGCTCAGCCTCTACTGTACTCAATGCCACAGAAGACTGCTTCCTACTATACTAGGATATCATCGCAAACCTCATACTAAATCAACATCCAGGGGTTCTCTTCCAATCAGTGACACAACTACATAGCAAATATTCGATCTAATATTGACTAGATACATCAATGATCCAATCAATTGCATGTACATTGTGGGATCCACTAGATCTGAACTAGCTACAGCCTCCCTAAACATCTTCTTCAAGTTTAGTAGGCTCCCTCTGAATCTACAAGTACTTGCACCAACCTTCTGACCTCTTCATCCAAGATTTCCTGCAACACTTGCCTTGGATAAATTTTTTCCAGCTCACACCTTTGGTACTGTAGAGATTTTAGGATGTCCTCCTCAACCTCATCCTAGATCACACTATTCTGAATAGGTTTGTAGAGCTACCAATGTCAAATCTAGATGACTGTCTTGAGCAATTCTAATCTCAACAGCTGAAGGGTTTCTCTAAGGATTAGCACCTAGCCTTGCAATACAGTAATCTTAAATTATTCTCAGTGAGCTACAAAGACTCCCTCTTAATCCCTACTTTAGATATTTCCAAGAAGACTTCTAGAAATGAACTCCCTCTAGCCACCAACTCAGTCCTCTGATTGCAGGTTGTGACTTCACACTTGATCATTTCTTTGGTTGACATGACTTCCTTATAAGATCCTTCAATATTTTCATCACTAAGCAATCTCTCATCGCCTTCTTGCTCTTAGATTTTTCCTAAAATCATTTTAGAGACAGACTACTAACCATTTATTAATTATCCAAAGAAATATCAAGGCTAGAATCATACAAAGTTTACTATCTTAGGTTATAGCATGAATACATAAGAATTTATGAACAATGTTAAAAAAAACATGAATAAATAAATCAACCTAAAGAGAAATATGTCAAAAGATTAGAATGAAGGGATAAAGAAACTTATCTTTATTTAATTTTGATATAACTCTTTCTTCCATCCTTTACTCCTTTCGAGGGTTCCAAACTCAGCACAAAAAAAGGACAATTTGTACAATTGCAAATTTCTTGAATGTATTATGTAGTTAGCATGTAGAACCAACTCTCTCCAAGACTTCAAATCTCTATCATAGTTCATGCATTAGAGAATGATATCAATGTGACCAACTAATCACCATCGAAATTGCAATTCTCTTTTTAGTTCAGAGTCACGCTCAAAAATATTCACAACCAGCATGAAATAACTTGCAATAAATAAAATCTTAAAAGGATCTTATGCTAGAGAACACAATTCAAGAGAAACCACTATCTCTCTCTACTAATTACAAGATCTAAATAAAGATATAACTCAAGAAACAAAGAATACTTATCTCTTTAAATATTCTGATGGATGCAAATACTAGATGTAGTAAGATACAATGCTCTTGCACTCAGATCAGTCCATCATCTTCATGGTTTGAACATAGGCCCCAGATTATGATGAAGTTGCAACATACTTTGTTTGTAGGTAGTTCTTATGCTACAAGTTCAAGCAATTTTTTTCAAAAGTATAGTTACCCATCAATGATATGACACCCAGTGATGATGACTCTCAAGCCACAGAAGTGAACAAAAGATTAACTCTAAATAATGATAACCAATTTTGCATCAAGGATGAATACCCGATTGTCCAATGACAGAAAGAAAAGCTTGTAGAGTTCGCTCTATAACTTTGACCATCTTCAAATCTGCATTCAAGGAAGCATCAACCATGGCCACATTCCTAGCCATGGAGGCCAAGAGAGCAATCCCATGCACTGTCGCCGCCATAGTGTTAGTAGTTGGTGCGATCACCACTAAACAGCCAAACTCGATGGCTATCTGCAGATCCACATTAACTTTTCCCTTTTTGGCACACCCCACCACTAAGATCCTTTCAATAGAACAACAATACTCCTGCATCCATGACATGAAGAAGAGTGATGCCATGATATCTTAGAAAAGATCGACAACTTCCAGCTTCACAAATTTAATTGTTAGCCAACTCACTGAGTCTTCGATCTTAAGGAGCACCTTTGGAGATGTCAACAAGGAGATGAAAAAGAGATACAACCAGTTCTTCAACTCAATTGAGTTTCATCAATATGAATACTTGCACTCCAACACCAAATGATCCTTTAAATACAAGTGGCAATAAAAAATCTGATTGAATCCTCACATAAAACCCACTCTGATACCATGTTTTTTTTTATGATCAGATTTAATGCATAAAAATTTAATTAAAAATCAAACACAAGATATAGCATATACCCTGGGAAAACCCTCCCCTTGAGGGAGAAAATCCCAGCAACAAATATATCTCTTATATATATAAGTAATGGCAACAAGTCTCTTTACAATGAGGCCACACACAAGGCCAATATTTAGCACTAGCAATGGTTGTAATAACACAGAACAATTTGCTCTTCCTTGAGCACAAATCTGCTCTTTAATGGATTCACAGTTTGTCCTAGAAGAAATTCTCACTTGATATAAGGAGTTTCTCTTGATAGAATTCACACTTTCTTGTAGGAAGGAATTGAACTTGCTTGATGCACAAATGAGATAAAGTGACCTTTTATATATACATATTTCTTAGAGGAGTCACACCTTTTCAAGAAGGAGGTCGGCCACCAAAAGAAAATATAATCCCAAATAATAACTAGGTTGGCCACCAAAAAAAATAATTACAAATAATGAATATTGATTACAAGGAAGCTTGGCCATCTTTAGAAATTTGTGACTCTTCAATAAATCATTTTCTTTATAAATTAAATAGCCCCTTGGCTATATTTAATTTATCATAGGTAAAAGGAAGATTGTTGGAAGAAGACCATGATGCTTCCATAAACATCAACATAAAGAAATAGACAAAAATTCCATCAAGATGACATAATATGTACCTAGAAAACCCTCAAACGGAAAATCCCAACCCCCAAAAGTACTCAAAATTTTGATGTATTATATCATGAATAAATATTACAATAACCTTGTAGAGTATCCTTGTAAAGCTTTTGAAACATCAAGCTCCATAGTTGCACTTTGTGTTAACAAGAAAATAAACTCCTATACTAAGACATCCTAATCCATGCTTCCTCTCCTCACATATGTTACTTACAAGAGATTCTCAATCTAACCTTATCCAACCTCAAAAACTACTCATTTTATTTCTTTTGTAGATATAAGTATGGTACTAAGAGGTATTATATAAAGCATGCATCTAATACCATGATCTTACAAAATGACTTCCCCCTCATTTACTTTTTGTTACTAATTTTTCCTTTTGATACTATTTTTTCCAATATTACATATTTTTTTATTTTTCATCCCATATTAAATATTTATCCCAATGTTACATATTTGATAAAAAAAAGGGGGGCCAATAATACCTACCCCATGTGATGCATGCTTCCCTATATTCACTAGGTGGACCAAAGATAAATATCAATTTTATATTATTAGTATTATGCAAGTTGTATAAAATAGACCTTTTCTAAACAAGACATATACATCAATCTCAGAGATTTAGACCACATTCACCTTTGAAAGTATATTGATAAATCCCCTTAGTAATCCTTGTACAATCCTAGCATGGTGAACCCTTCAATCATTTTATATTTGTACTACAAGTAAGTGGTTAGCCCTAAGAATTTTCTCGCACCATACTTATAAAAATAAAATAGTACGCCATGTATGCTCCCCTCTCCTTCCTTAGAGTGATATTGAGAATCAAAATTAGTTGACACTTTGAGATCTCTCAACCAATGCACAAATTCCTTGGATAATGATAATGGTGATAGTCTATGGATCAAGACTAGATTACGACTAATACTTTTGCAGATATTATCTCAATTAAGATTACTATAGGCCTTAATCATTCAATCATGAATATTTAATCAATATCCCTTACACCAAGAGCATCCTATCACTAGCTATCCCTCAAACCTGAGTCAAATATCTATGTCATACCTATGACAAAGGAAACACTCCACTGTATTATTTCCTACTAGAAAATAAATATTTTGTGCTTATATATCTTATAAGAATAGGATTCAAGCTTCCCCCAAATTGCATCCTTGTAATTTATATAAAGAAACCTTCCAAATAAAAATCCATGCAAGGCTAATCCTAATACATCAAATCCTCCATAAATTCATATTAATCTTGTTAGTGTAAAATTACTATTTACACTATACTTAAGCTCACTTAGGTCAATATGAGGTTAGATAACTTCTTGTCTAACTAAATGTGCAACCATTAAGACCTCTAGAGGTTACCAAGTTATTTGGTAAACCTTATGAGCTACCTCTTTGAGGTTGGAAGCATTTCCATCTCACCGAAAAAGTCACTCAACACTTGGCACACAAGGTTAATGACTTGGTCATGGAGGTAGGTCACTCAACACTTGGCACACAAGGTTGATGACTTAGTCATGGAGGTTGTTGGTTTGCACACTCCAAGTGTTCAACCTATAGGACACTTGTCTACTCCTTTGTGCCACCTTATGGAACACTTGTCAATACACCTCATAGGTGGATTGCCTCATCCTTGCCTATATAAGCAAGGTATTGTACTCACTACAATTGGGTCAACTCATACAATTTCATACTTGTTCATTTGTGCTTGTCATTTCATCTCCAAGATCTCCTAATTCTAATAAATCTCAATACATCTAACCTTCTAAATTTTAAACCATTTATTTATAGATACTTCTCCATCTCTATAATTCCTATTCTATCAAATTATCCATCTAAATCTATTATCCCTCTTATATTAAACCTCCCATTAATCCATAAAGGTCCCAAACTATTACAAAACCCACCAATTCTTTTAATTTTGAATATCTCTAACCATCCATCGGTGCTTATAGAACTCCTAATCTATTGACCCATCTAAATGAATAAAATCCCTACACCCAATAAGTCAAAATCCCTAGCAATATAAAGGTTAGAGGCCCAAAAATCTCACAATCCTAAGTTTGCAACTCCAAATCCAAAAATAGTAGACTCCAAAGTTTATTTGGATTCCAAAATCCTATCTCAAAAATCCATGGACCTAAAAATAAAAATTAATAAATTTAAATTGAGAAGTTAGTGGTCAACAATCCAAAAATCTTAAAAATTTAAAATCCACTTAGACTCCAAAAAAAATTCAAAATCCATGAAGTATAAATATCTAGAAGAAAATTAAATCAACTAAAAAAATTATTTAGGTCTCAAAATCTAGTAATATGAACACCCAATCCAAAATCCAAAGTCCCAACATTGAAGAATCCCAAAATACTTAAGAAAGAAAAAAATAACCTGAAATAGAGAAATAATAGAAAAAGAAAAGGAAGTGTGAAGATTGAAAGAGTATGCAAATAATTTTCTATTAGTCAAGTTTATTAAAGGGATGTGATTTCTCTTTTCGTTGGAAGTATATCAAAGTATTTTCTTTCCTTATGTATGAAATATTCTCTTTATAATTGTAATGCTTGTAATGCTAGTTGATTCATGTATAAAACACATTGTTCTTAAAAATAAATGTTTGGTTTAACATTAAAAGTTATAAATTAGATTTAGATAGATTCTCCAAATTCAAATTATTAAATGTTAGGACAATGACAATATTTTATTTTAATTAATTTTATATAATAGATAACCCTTGCACTCAACCAATGACCATTCTCGCCCAATTTATCTATAATTTAAATTTCCGCTGACCTACAGAGAACTTTCACAGATTTTAGTGAGTCGGCTCTGAACAATTCATGAAGACATGGAAGTTGGAAATGTCATGAAGGAAACAATTAGAAGCGAAATTTTGAGTCATGAGGGCGAAAGCTCTTGGCAACCCGTCTGTGGTAACGATGACGATAAATTTGTAGTGGGAAATGGCGATGAAGGGGAAACAAATCTGTTCGCTCTGAGTTCTGAGCTTTCTTGGCTTGGGGAGAAAGCCGAGGAAGTAGCGCGGTTCTTGCAAAGCGAAAAGCACGATGAACAGCAACAAGCCAAATCGTCCCTCAATTCCATCATCTGCCAGCAGATCGGCACATCTGCTTCGATTTCGTCTCAATGTCAAAGTTTGAGCTTTGCAGGCGAAGAAGAAATTGTAGAAATGGAGGAGGAGGACATTCTTGCAGAGCACATCCATTTGTGCAGCATATGTGGGAAAGAGTTCCGGCGAGACGGGAACGTGCGCATCCATATGCGATCCCACGGCGAGCAATACAGAAGCAAGGAAACCCTAATATCGAGCAAGCCCAAGGGCAACAAATCATGCTATTCGTGCCCCTTCAGAGGCTGCACACGCAACAGGCGTCATCCGAATTTCAAGTACTTGAAAACCATGGCATCCCTGAGAAACCATTACAGAAGAAGCCACTGCGCTAGGATTTATACCTGCAACAACTGCGGAAAGGAGTTTTCTTTCGTGGGAGATCTAAAATCCCACGGAAACAAGTGCGGGCATAGTACATGGTGCTGTTCCTGCACCCTCACCTTTTCAACAAGGAATAAGCTGCTTCGCCACGTGGCCTTGGGGCGCCAAGGCCATATGCCTGTTCCCCCTCCTCCTGCCGGTGGCGGCCATGGGGAAATCTCCATGAGCAATGATAAACCGCCGGGACATTTTGCTCAAAACCCTAATATTTTAGCGTCAGGAAATCCATCTAGTTTAACACAAGGCCCGCGGCACGATCAAGTTGTAGGAATGATGGGTGCAGGATCGAACAGCATACAACAAAGTGAATGAAGATCGGTATTTACTTTCTCAAGCCCTGAATTCCCCTAGTCTGAATTGTTTATTTTCTTTACCAAATAATTCAGGGCCACCAGTTTGGTTTTTAGATAATGCCATCATCATGAGCATCTCCTCATAGGTTTTCTTGACTCTTCAAGCCCTAATCATTTATATGTGGTATTTATATTTTTTGTGTGGATTTTGAGTTCTTTCACCTATTTTTTAATATGTGCAATGTTATTTCTTACAATAAATAATACAAGTGTTTATTCATATATATATATAAAGTATATTAGATAAATTATTTTTTAATAGGATATACGTAGAATATAAATAATGAATATAATTATAAATAAACTAGATTAGATATTTTTTTTAAGAAAATAGAATATATGTTTATTAAGATTTTTGAAATTGAAATTAAAATTATGATTTTAATTAGTATAATTATAAATTTCTTATTTTGAGATATTTTTGGAAGATGATATTGGAAAAAGTTAGTAATTTTAACATTATATTTGCAATTTACATTAAAAGAAATTTGTCAAAAAAAAATCAAAGTTCATTAGTCCATAAGAATACATTTCTTTGAGACATAATGTTATAAGCATCCTCTAATCATTGTATCTTATTCTATACTAATGCATTTTTAGTATGTAATTCCTCTAAACAAGTTGAGTATCTTTCACATACTTCTTTCATATATGGATTTGTTAAAGGCTAATGGTGGCAACAAAAATCAAATATGAAAATATAATTTAAATATATTGTATTACATATATTCATCCTATGTTATAAAACTCTCCTTAAAGGTTTTTTAATCTAGTCTAGATTAACACCTACACATTTTAATTGATTTTTTTAATGCCTAAAACATGTAATGCATATAGTCTTTTGGAACCATCTCTTCATTCGTATTAATTTGTACCCAAAAATCAAGGAAAGTATCCACACATCTGCCAAATCCATATGGACATCTACCAATCTCTACAAACATGTATTTCTAAAATAAATTTGTTTTATACATGAGTCAATTGACATTATAATTATAAAGATAATAGATGCATACATAAAGAAAGAAAATACTTTGATCTATTTCTAATAAAAAATTACATTCTTGGAGAAAATTCAATATTAGTTACACAACTAATACAAAATTATTGTCTAAAATGTAGCTTTTTTATCTTGTGTTTCAAAAGCAACTAATAGTTTCCATTGAACTTAAGTTCCATAGATTTTTTAGTTGTCTTTAACCGTCAAAGAATCTACTAGAAGATGAGCATTCCAACCTGCAATAAATAATATGCTTAAAGAGCTCTTAACAAGAAAGTGCAAGGAATTAACAAATAGAAAGCTAAACTATCATATAGAGTTATCATCAACACTTTCAATTGTAACCCTCTTTGCATTCTCTAAGTTAGCTTCCTCACCTTTTCCATGCTCGTGTTATTTCTCTTACCTTTCTTGAATTTGTTTCAATCTTGTTTTTGTTATGTTCATCTCCATAACTGTCACAATCTCCAATAAAAAATTCTCTCAACTTCTTGTTATCTCCCTTAGTTATAGAAATTTTTTAGAATTTTATTGATATTTTTATTCATCCCTAATAGATTAATCAATACCTAGATCAATCGCATCTCCTTAGGATCCCTTTCAAGATCTCTCACCTTTCCATTCATCTTCCCCCTAGTCCCTAACCCCTCTCATAAGATAAGACCTAGTGTATTCTATCTTAAATGATCAAATATTCTTCTTTTATTTCTAGAATTTCGTATTTATATATTTTCTTTTCATAATACTTTACTTTTGAATTAAATAAATGGATAAATGAAAATTATGATAATATTATCAATTAATACATGATAATATGTAATGTGATAATTAATAAATGATGTGATGGTAATAAATGAATGTGACAATTAAATATTAATGATAGTAAACTAAAGTTATGATGATGATAATTAGGATTAGGTGAAATCATTTTAGTATATATATGTAGGATACAAATTACATAAATTAAAATATAAAGGCGTAAGTATTTGTGACATATATATCATTTAGTGTCACCCATCATACATTCACTATATATTTGCAATGAATTATCATCAATACATGTTCATCTCAAACTCATAGTAATCTTATACACAATATATCTCATCTATTTTAGTCTCTCATATATCACTTGTCCCCTCATATATTCATATCCTTATTTTTATCCCTATATTCATATTCTTCCTTATTCTCTCTCTTGTATACCTCTATCTCATATGTGTGGTGCATATATACATTATCACATATAAGGGCATATCCCTTTTCCTTATTATAACCTTTAGGTTCTATCATAGGTCAACTTTATGTGGCACATATTTTCTTGTGTTGTCTTTATCATTCATAATCAATCATGATTAGGGTTTTTCCTTTATGCTTCCAACCTATAACACCCTTTTATGTTTCCACCATTAACCTCCATCAGTTCAACCTTTTGGTATTCAACCTAATGTGAGTGGTAGGGCTCTATCTTGATAAAAAAATCTATTTATTATAGTGTTTTTGGTAGTCTAGTGCATTCAATATTATTTTTTGGACTGAATATTACTCAAGTAATGGGAGTGTGTAGCAAGTCTATGTCTAACCCTAGTAGAGAGTGCTAGACTTGTATTAGAAAATTATTTGGATATCTACGAAGAACTTATTATTATTCTTATATTATCATGTCTCAAAAGATGTAGAAAATGCATTGGACATATAAGGATTTGTTAATGTGGATTAGGTAGGTGACTTGGATAGTTAGAGGTCCAATAGTGGATGTTTTCACTATTTAGAAATGATATTAGTTTGACGAGTAAGAGGTATCCCATGGTTTCTTTTTCAACTATCAAATTAGATTATTTAAATACTACACATTGATAATATGGTTGCAAATATTATATTATGGGGTTATTTTGAATTGTAGATAGTTTAGATTGGATATGATATTATAATTATTAAAAGATCCCATGTACCTTGCTCATACCAAGCATGTTGATCGACAATATCATTATGTTTGTAAGATGGTATAAAATGGTAATTTCATGTTATAGAAGGTTGGAAATCAAGAGAATTTTTTAGATTTACTCATGAAACTAGTGAGCATTGATAAGTTCTCTTAGTCTCATGAGGTTGTCAACCTTGTATCCTATAATTGATTCCCTTTAATGTTTCTCAAGGATTAAATATTTTTTGAATGTAAACACAAAGTGGGAGAATCTTGCTATTAGGTTGCATCTATCTTGCAAATCCATATGTTCAAAGTATTTAATTTTATATCTAGATAGAAAATTAATGTATTTTCTCCTTAATACATAGAATGGAAGAACTTATATGCTCATGTGTGGTGAGGAAAACAATACTAACTATTTTTATTTGATTATTTGGGATTATAATTGTAAGAAGACATGGAAATAGGAAAGGAAATGAAATATCACTTTAAAATATAAAGATTCATACCCTATAAGTAGTTTCTTGATAGGACATTTGGGAGTTATAATTTTCATTTTCTAGCATTATGGTGGAGGTTACATACTTTAACATTAACTTATTTTTAGAATATTCTCTCCATAAATAGATTTGTTGTATGTTGTTGTTTTTTCAAAATAACTCCAACCTCAAGAAAAACTATTATGTAAGTTTATCTACAATGAAACTCATCACTTGTAATTATTTTATTTAGTTTCTTTTCCAATTCCTTGTCATAATTTTCCTTTCTTTTGCATGGTTTATAACCACCAATTTTTATTTTCTAAAATAATTCCTCAACTTGGAGTGTCTTTTCTACATTTTTTGGCATATACTTGCTACAACATATAGATAGTAAAAACAATGTGATTTTAAATATATATATATATATGCAAAGAATACAATTTTTTGATGTCATATATACTTTCTCTCATCCTCATAAAAATAATTTATGGATATATAATTTATACTCATCCTTATGAGTAAGATAATCCTTACCTATTTTCTATACTTACAAGAAAAGTTAGTTCCAAAATTTCTTACATCAATAAATGGAACACATGTAACATTTTTTTAGGTTGTCTTTATAGTACCATATGCAAATGCTACTAAGCCATATATGAATGCAAATAGCTATCTTTATAAATACTTTATTCAAGAATTCAACAATAAATTTTCCCTTTACATATAATGGTGATGAGGACACCTCGAAAAGTCTTTTTTTCTTGATGTATTCTTCCTTTAAAATATTTTCTTCTTCTATAAATTTATTTCCACTTTTATGTGCATGCACAATTTCTTTCCTAGTGATACTTTCCTCTTAAACATCCTTTATGATAATTTTAGAATATTTAATGATGAATTTTCTAGTTTTTCATATTTCAATACCTATTGGTACACAATTTAATGATATTTATTTCTTTGAATTCCTTGCAATTTCTTGTTTAGGGCCTCTTCAAAGGATTTATTATTTCTTCCATAATCTCTTGGAACTTGATAAATATTTTTTAGAATTTTTAGATGATCAATGACAACTAAAAATATATATAATATAATTTCAATGGTAACTATTAGTTTCTTTTATAATATGAGATACAAAGCTAAATTTGGACAAGATTTGTGTATTAATTATGTAATTAATATTGGATTTTTTCAAAGGGGTGTGAATTTTTTATTGGAAATATACCCAAGTATTTTCTTCTCTTACTTATAATATAATGTCTTTATAATTATAATGCTAGTTGACTCATGTGATACAAGACACACTTCTTTGAGAAATACATGTTGGTAGAGATTGGTGGATGTCTATGTGAAGCTTGATACATGTGTCAATGCTTTCCTTGTATGAAGTGGTCTCCCATTTAAAATTCTTCCTGGATAGAATTTTTGGGTGTTGATTAAATGAATGAAGAGAAGATTCCAATTATTATAGACATTACATGTTTTAGGCATGTAAAAATGTAAGTAAAATGTGTAGATATTGATTCAAATGGTCAAAATGTTGAAAGAGAAAATGGCATGAGTATTTATAATAATATATATTTAAAGTATATTTCCAATTGTGATGTTGTTGTTGTTGTCATTGCTCTTTAACAAGAAGAAGCATGTGGAAGATAGGCAACTTGTTTGAAAATTTTCACACTACAAATACATTAATATAGAATACAATGATCAAAGAATGTGAACAATGTTATACTCTTAATAAGGTTAAAGCCAATTAGAAAGGAATGCCTCAAGGAAATGTGGTCTCATGGACTCCACAATATGTACTTGAAATTTTTCTTGACAAAAATTTTTTAAATGTAAATTGTAGGTGTCATATTAAACTTAATAATCTTAGCCAATGTCATTATCTAAGAATATTCTAAAATAAAACATTTTAAATTAAATAAAAATTCAAATCACAATTTTAATTTCAATTTCAGTTTCGAAAGTCACAATAAAAATGCATCCTCTTTTTTAACAAAAATCTATATCTAATTTACTTTATTTATAATTATGCTTACTTGTATTCATACATCATATAATTAAACTGATTCTTCTTAAAGATTGTAACTTGAACAATTGCTAATAACTATCTCTGCAATTCTTAAAACATTTGGAATGAGGAGTTTTAAAGCTCTCACCTGGATTATGAGAACCATTTGGTCAACCCCCCTTGCAAAAGCATGATATGTAGAGAAATCAAGCTTGGAGAGTCACAATAATTGACGCCAAAAAACTATGAAGAGATGCTCATGATAATAGCATTATCTAAAACCGAAACTGGTTGCCCTGAATCAATTGGGAAAGAAAGAAAGAAGAATTGAACCTACAGTAGTTTCGGGTCAGGGCGAATCTCCATGTTGCCAAAAAATGGATGCATGCAATTTACTCTCTTCATTGTCTTCGCTTGAGAAGGTAAATTCATTCTCGATCCTCCACCCATCGTTAAAACTTGAGTTAAACTATTTTCTGGTGCTAAAAAATTAGGGTTTTGAGCAAAATGTCCCGGCTGTTTATCATTGCCTGTGGAGATTTCCCCATTGCGAGCAGCAGCAGCAACAGGAGGAGGAAGAAGTCTCATTGTTCATTGTTTCCTTTATAACATTTCCAACTTCCATGACTTCATGAATCCTTCAGAGCTGACTCACTAAAGTCTCTAGAATTTCTATAGACCAACTACGGTGTGAAATTTCATATGATTCCTTCTGCGACAAAATCTGCATCTTCGAAAACACTAAATGATAATTTATTTGTTTGGAGCTGGCAAGCGCGTGGAGGCCACAAGCACTCTTCCGGAATATCATCATTTCACAAGAAAAAGCAATCTTGAATTCCCCGATCCTTCACAGAAATCTGTCTCTTTGAAAACAATAAATGATAGTTTATTTGCTTGTCCCGGTTAAGCGTGTGGAGGCCACACAGCTCTCAGAGCTTATATTATTTAAAAATGCAAAAGAATATGTTGAATTCGTAATGAGAAGTGACATTCCATGAAGAGACGCCGCTTGGCATGGACAAGATATTTTGAAATACAGCACATAGCCTGGATATATCCAATACCATGGGCTCACCCATAGCTTTAGCAAGTTTATCTGAATATTCAAGGGATAAATTTGACGGCCGTATAACCCAACATATCAAGATCCATGTTGAATGTGTAAGTCAGCAAGTAAAAATCCTTTCTAGGTATAGGGTGGACAACTAAGTCAATGTTATGATAGTTTTTCAATTGGGTAGAGTGTAGTGATTCGACCTTTTTTTCCATCCAAGTTTAAATTCACAATTTACACAAGTGAGCCAAGTCAATTAGGAGATTTGTGAAAATGACATTGGAATTTGCAGTTTTCAAATTCAAATTTGGGCTGATCTAACCCTTTCAACTAGCTTTTATGTGTTGCCTTGAAGCACAATTTTTTCTCTTGGCGCCTTTGTATTTGTATTTAAGGGGTAAGCCTATTTTATTTAAAAGCATCTTATACCTAGAAATCGTCCAATAAAGAGCATTCAAGATCTATTCATTCACATTATAAGAACATTTAATTTTGTATTACCTTCTTGCATCAACATTTAGAGCATCTTATACATGCTTTCGCATTATATTTATCTGCTTCCTAAAATTTGTTGAACTAGCATCCTTAAAAGGTTGATTAAAGGGAGACATATTCCCAACCATTGGAAAATTCCTAACCACACAACCAAGTTCTTACGAACAAATAAATAAATGTGCATTTAAGGTAAGATGAAGCAAAATTTTAAAAAATTACAAAGTTTGAATACATGAGCATCCAAATCATATCCACACTTGCATAGGTTAGACCTATAGGTACACAATCAATCTCATAATTATAAAAATGACCCATAATGATAGATGGTGAATTTACAACTTGCAAGACATTCATCTAATTTCATCTAAAAAAATACATGTTGGTGAATTTTTCTAAATCATCTATCACAACATATTTGCAATAGATTTCTAAGTACCACTATTTTATTCTTTAAAATTTTACAACTATTAACACTATACTCTAGGCATTTCCTTTCTCATCTATTCAATTTTGGGGTAATTATTTGAAAGTGAGTGATTAGTCAAATGTTTCCCTAAGGTTTTACATAAAACGGATTTTATCCTCACCTTTTCTTTTTGGTGGACCCCCACACTCGTACACCATTTAAGTGTTTACTTCTATTTTTTATATTTTATTTTTACAACTAAGGACCTAATTATCTTTCTAAGTTACCCTTGATGTATTATTAATTTTCTTTCTTGGGTTTATTTATGCTAAGAGCTATTTGAAACCCTAAGTTTTCTTTGAGAATAATTTCTCACATAAACCCTTATCTAGCTTTGGGGTGATCCCACAATAGTGGTTTACAATTTTTGGCCAAACTAGACACTGAAATAATTTTTTTAAACTAAATCTTCACTTTCAGGCACCTATAGCGGCTAAACCACGAGGAATTTGAAGATGATGCAAACTAGAGTTTCATAACATTTTTTTTGTAGAATCTAAATATTATTTTTTAAAAAAAATTGGAATTAGATTGCACTTCTTTTTCCATCTCTCTCGAAAACTAGTTTTTTTCATAAAACAACATTTTAAAAAAGTGATGCTCACCATATAACGCATAAATTTTTCTCCATGAAGGATAAAATTCTAATTCTTTCAAATTTTTATAACTCCGATATCTAGTGCTTCCACTTGGTTAGATAGTTTTTTATTGAATTTTTTTTCTTTAATCAATTTTTGAAGTCAAACCAATTACAATTTAGACATAGCGCAACCATATAATGGTAACTTTTTTTGTATGTATCGAAATTCAAATTTATTTTTTTTGTTGGATCAAGGACTTCAATAACTAGTGCACTCATATTTTTCAAAAAAAAAATGATAATCTATTATTTTTCCACATGTGCATAACAAAGAGTTTTATTTTCAGTGAAAAACCTATATTTAATCAAACTAAAAAAACAAATACATAATAAAACCAAAACATATTAAAATTATATTCGTTGGATAGCTTGTTCTGAGAACTACCTGATTCTAGTTTGGTCTATGAAGCCTCTGCCATTTTCATCTTCAACCTGAGCTCTGAAGTGCAAAAATTTTGAATTCTTTTGTGAACAAGGCCAAAAATCAAGGAAAGGGAGGGTTCACCCGAACCAAGGGGGTTCGAGTGAACCAAGGTTCATTCAAACCCCCTTCCATAAAGGGGTTTCTATTTGTTTTTTTGGCCGGTTGGTCCATACATGCATTAAATGGGTTTTCTCAAACCTTGGTTTGAGCAAACCCTCTTTTGGTTTGTTCGAACCAACTAGCTCATTTGAACCCCCAAAATGAAAAATTTTGGCATGGGATCATTTTTTACAATTTTTCCTTCCTCATTCGAATTGTAAACCACTTTTGTGGGTCTAACCTTTGCATTCCACTAATAAATAGCTTCCCATTGAGGATTTAAGAGCTTAGTTTGAAAACTAATTAAGAAGCATAAGAAATTGCTAATTCCCAAAGAAAACCTTGTATAGAGCTTACAAATGAATTTAAAAAATGTAACAATAAAAACATTTAAAATAATATTAACATAAAAATGCATTGTGAATTTGGTAAACTCCAAGTGATAGGTTGGAATTTGGATGCTCTTGCACAAAACATACCTATTTCGAAAGAATATAGTTACCAAAGATGAATGTATGAAATGGATGAGAGTGTGCCTCAATTATAAATTTCGAGGTGAGGCAATGGATGGTGGAGATATGATGGAGAGATAAATGGCAGAGGATGAAATGGATTATTTCTCTAGGATTGAGGAGAGAATGGAGGGTTATGATGGAGGTTGTTGAAATATGAAGGGATAGGATGCATTTACTAAAATTAGTAAGTACTTGCAACTATGAGGGATGTAAGAGACAAGTACACTTAGGTGTCCTTTTTGTGGAATTTGGTGGAGAAAATATTGCAACCATGATGGATGTGGGGGGAAAGTTCCCATAGATCCCTTTATTCTTGGAATTTGGTGAAGAGAATATAGCCATAACTAAACAATATCATTATTAAATTATCTTAGTTGAATGTGTGGGATGGAAACTTGTTGTAAATAATAATAAAAGTATTTATTTATGTGAGATGGAAAAAATACTAATTAATTAAATAATAATATTAATTAATCAAGTGGTGAGATAAGGTGAAGGGGATTTGACTAACTAATGTATTATTTATTTGATTAGGATAAGGGTATACTAAGAAAATATTTAGGTGTCTACATTTTGACCCTCTTTGATACAATGCCATGATTAAGAGGAATTATATCAAAGAAGAATAAAAAACAATTGAATTTTAACCCCCAATGGGAATAACACAAAAAACCCTACAAATAGGATAAATGTGCCAAAATTTCTAGCAAAAACAAAGTTTTAAAACCTAGAATGGGTAGATGTATAGAGGGAAAATCAACATTCTACTTTAAAAAATATATTATTTTTTTACAAATTTTATCTTTGTATAGATTTGAACTATACAATAGAATTATAAAGCCTAAAAAATTGCAAAAGATCAAAGTTATCAAAATTGATGAAACATAAGGTATTTCTTCATTTCGTAAACCTTTCAAATGTAATAGAAGTGCTTGTTTTGCTCCACAATGTTGTGCAAAAATAACCTGAATGTTATTGATTTCGTATTCCATTGAAGATCATGAGATACATTTAATGAAGCTTGAAGTGGTTGAGAAATGGGGTTGAGAAACGGTTAACATCAAAATAGTTTGAAACAGTTGAACTCTAAACTACATACAACCACCATATAATGTAATATTGCCAGCATTCCCCCCTTATTACATTGTTCCAAAAAATGTATCCCCTAAAATCTCTTATTCACTTTTCCAAGGGACCCCTCTTAAGGCTTACATAACAAAACTTGTTGATTACAAAATGTATATACATCTTTGTGAAGATCTTCATTGAAGAAAAAAATCCAAAATTAGGTGGAGCTCCATCAAGCTGTCTCATGACCCTCAAAAAGGTGTAGCATCTTGTTGAATTCCTGAGTTCTTCCTCCCATGAACTCTCGAATCACAGATTCCTAAATTATTCAACAACAATGCATATTGAGCTCTCCAAAAACATGGCTCCATTAAGTTGTCTGATGACCCTCAAAAGGGTATAATTCTGATCACAGCCTCAAATGCTCACTGGACAACCATCTATATTGAGCTTTGTACAGCAAATCCCTTGTCTCTAAAAATTAAACTTCACAATACATGTATTTGAAATAAAGAAAATTATGGGACTTTTCTAGGGTTTAGGACCTAGAATGACAATCTTCATTCACTTTCATTCAAGAACAAACCTTTGAGATCTCAATGTAAAGGAGAGAGAGAGAGAGAGAGAGAGAGATCTTGCAAGAGGGTTGTCCTAGCGGCTGAATATAAACTAATGTGGGGTTCACCACCAATCAATAACTTGGAAAGACAAATGCAATGTGAGTTGAAATGTAAGATATAATGCAAAACCCTAGTTTAATGAAAAGCTTCACTAAATGACTAGAAATGCAAATGAAACAAAACAGAAAGCTACAAAAAGGCACGTGTGCACCTAGGAATCTAATGATGGTTGATAGGAGGTCTAAAGCACTAGAAAATATGACTTTAATGTTGAGTGGAACTCATTTTCCAAGCTGGGTGAATCAGTCCAAATTCTAGGTTCCTATGTGAGAACAAGAATTTGTCAAATGGGTATCTGAATCTATAAAAATTTGAATTTTGACTGAAACTAGGACTCATTTTCCAAAAGTGGAAAATTAGTCTAGTTAGGGTTTTATAAAGCTTCAAAGTTTGATCTTGCTCTTCTCTATCAGCTCTTTCCTTTCTGATTGATTTTTGGATCTAAAACCTTGGTTTGCAACCTGTAGGTGTTCTCCAATGTTCTCCAATGCTTAATGACAACTTTGACAACTTTAAATGATTTGAGAACTTTTCTCCAATCCTACTCCTTAGGAAATTTGCAACCTAGACCTACAAATCACACTCAAAAGAGAGGGAAAAATGTTGTTGGGTCAGTGGATAGGGGTTTTCCTTGGTCAAACCTTGTTTTGGTAATCAAACCTTGAAATAGAATGAAATAGGAATGGAGAATGATGAATGAACAAAATATGATCATGTTGCAACTCACCAAACCCTATCAATGAAGTTTTGTAAACATGTATGATATGGATCCAATGGATGTAGATCTTGACTCTTGCTTGAATAGTATGGATCTTGAATGAAGTGCTAGCTTGAATCATAATACCCTACATCACAATTGTTAGGTCCAAAAAAAACATGATGCATGAAATCCTTAACATGATTCTTGATGCTTGAATGTTGTTCAAAAATGCTTGATAATCTTCCCTTGAAGACTTTTGAATGCTCTTGTGAATGCTTGAATGCTCTTGTGAACTCAAACTTACTATTAGGATGAATACTTAAATGCTTGGGGGATTAGGGTTAAAATGGTTGAAAGAAACTTGTATTTATACTTAATTATGCCAGAAATTTGAATTAATTTTTATATTGGTCCAAATGGGACTCATTTTCCCATGATTCCGAATGAGTCCCATTAGGCATAATTTTTTGAACCATTTTTAAAAATTCTTTGAAAGTTGTGAAATCAAGATCGAGACCCAAAAATCTAGGGACTCATTCACCCAAGGTGGAAAATGAGTGGACTAGATCACTAAATCTAGGGCACACAAGTCGAAAACACCTGAATTATGATTGGGTAATGATTTGTTTCAAGATTATCCTCAAAAAGATGCATTAAATCAGGCTTATGGATACAAAATAAGGCCAATTAAAGCATAAAGAATCCCAATTATTAATTAAAAACCTAGAAAAGTGTGCAAATGTGTTACAACACTTTACAACACTTTATATAAGGCATGATTAAGGTTAAAAAGAGTTTTATTAGGTGTAGTTAATTAATAAAACCTTAGAAAAGTGTGAAAGTGTGTTACAACACAAGTCACAACACTTTAGCAAGGTGTCATTTAAATTCATTCATTCACAAGGGCCCAATACCTAATTTGAATGTGTCAAACACATTACAACACTAAATCAAGGCATCATTAAGCTCAATTCAGCAAGGAGGGCCCACAAAAGTGTGAAAATGTCCCCAATGACATTTTTTGACACTACAGTATTCTTCAAATCTATTTTTGATAAGATGAAAAACAAGTTTTGAATGGACCCAAAACCATCAGGTTTTGAAGGGACCTGAAACCCAAAAAAGGGTGGACAAGCTACCTAAAGAGAAAACAATAAAGCCTAGTAGAAAAAAAAAGACAAACCAACAGCTGAAAATAGATTACCAACACAAAACCAAGATACTACATGGATCTTGAACCCATTGGTTTTGACGGGACCAAAAACCCAATACAACCAGGTTTTGGTAGGGACCTTAAACCCAAGAGGAAAACCTAGAACAACCAAGAAATAGCATACCAGTCACTCAGGAATATTAGTCTCTCCATTGCACTGGTAGAAACAACTAAGTTATAGGTTTGTAGAAGCAGAGCCCCAAAAGTAGACAATATCTTGCCCAGCAACATATCCTCTCCACCTCTATAGGAGAGATCATCACAAGAACTCGAGGATCCAAGCATGTTCCATAAAAACCAATTTCTCTCTCCACCTTTATAGGAGACAAGACCAAGCTCGTCCAACCCACCATAGCCACAGCACCCTAGCACACCAACATTCCACCTCAATAGAAATGGGATCCCCGTCAATGGAAAAAGCAGGAGACCTTTAACCGCAAAATACACCTCAGCCCTAGAGGAGGTCTTCACCTCAAAAGAATACCTAGTATTTAGAGAGAAGGAAGAGACTGCAGTGAGAAGGAGGACCTTCACAAGCAACAGTAGCAACAACATCTGGGTCTTCAAAATAATCTCTAAAAGCTACCCAACCCTCAACACCTTCAGCACATAACAAAGCTGATACAACATCAAATCCATACCCATAGAAGGGTCCAGCCAAAGCCCCATCCCCCAAACATCATCAAAGACCAACAAGGCACACAAGGGAAAAACCTTGAACAATGGATTCAAAGAAAGACACCTAATCTCATCAAGAAAAAACCCTGATAACACTAGTGCAGGCCAACACAAAACCCCGCAAAGCATAGGGAAGAAAACAACCTCATTTGAGTAGTACAACCGCTCCATCTTTTGGGCCAACAACCCAAAACAGGCACCAAACCAAGATAATAAGCATTAAAATCCATTTTCCATTTAGAAACCACAACTGTGTTGGCAAAACCCCCAAAAGATATCCCCCAAATAGAGAACACATAGATGCAATGAACAACCCAGAGGAAGTGAGAAGAAGAAAAGGCCAACAAACAAATCCCCCAAGCCATCCTACTACATCGATTAGAACTAGAAATAAGCCCCTTCTTCAACCGAGAAACCTTAAGGACACCCAAGCACCCACACACTCCCTACAAGGAACAACACAGTGGAAGGGGTAGATGCACAACACCAGAAAACACAAAGGGCCACAGACTAGCCACCAACATCCAGCATTAACCACAATAGCACCAAAAGCAATAACACCAAGGGAGAAGCCACAACCTGGTAGAGGGAAACCAAAGGCCCCTCCAACCACTACATCTCCCACCTCAAAGAAACCCCCAACCTCTTCTAAGGCCCTCTCAACACTACACCCACCAAATCTACCTCTTTCCCTTCTTGGCTCTGAAGCAGCTGACTCCCGCATAGCAATCCAAAGGATCATGAACCTTCGCACAGGCCTTCCACTGCCACTAATGGTCCCAAACAGTCGCTTCCCCCTTCCATTGTCATCCTCTGAATCAGATTAATCCTCTCCCACCTCTGCAAATTTCAAACTGCCCCTATTGCGCCTACTCCCGCTCGTTCACAACATTGTGTTATGATAATTTTAGAAGGATTGTTATTTATTCTTCAAATCTATTAGCAACAACAAGGAAATCCAAAAATAAATCCAAAAATGCTTCTCATGCAAAGAATCATCTCAAAAGTGAGAAGCTAACTTGAGATGATGGAAATTCCTCCATCCTTCAATGCCACTAGCCTCCAATAAGTTAATTTTTATAGTACTAATGTAGAATTAGCACCACCAAAAGAAGCATTAATAATAGCTCCATCATCTAATGAATCCTAATCTTCTTGGACTCCTAATAACTCTCCTTGTCCCATACCCTCACCAACATACCAGTTCACAAAAGCATGCTTGGCATACATGAGATTAAATTTGTGATCAATGTGAAAGAATACCTCAACAACACTTGTGGATTTAGATATTATACTATCTACCCAATGGAACTTGGCAAGATCCCCTCTAGGAACCATAGTTGGGGGTTGATAATTGATACCATACTTAAACCAAGTAGGACATCATCCCACAAAATAAATGATCCTCTTAATATTAATAAAGGTAGAAACATTCACATCCTTGGGTACAATATCCCCTCTGTACATCAAACATGCAGGCCATGAACTTTTCATGACAAAGGTCATGTTTTTCTATCATTGAAGAAGAATCAAAGGCAATAGTAAACTGCTCATGATAGGCCTTCTCTATAGAGATTACAAGGGAATAGAATGAAAGAATGCAAGGGTAGAGTACCAAATCAATCTATAACCCCTATCGCATCAAAAATTAAGGGCTTTTGTATTATGCACATCTATCCAAATTCCATGCCCTCAACAACCTATAACATTAGGATGGGAAATCCTTGGTGGAGAACTGTGGATCATAAAAAGATAGGAACTTTTATGAAATAAAATAGAAGAAAATAAGAAATAACGCAATTCAAGAGCATATAGCAGATAAGGGAATGGTTGAGAAAACTAAACAAGTTAGAGAAAAATATAGGTTCAAATAGAAGCTCAAACAAAACTCATGATGGATCATAGAAAATGAAGAGACTAATGGAGAACTCTTGAGATACTCCTCAGAAATGAAATGAAATTGAAAAAGTATTAGAAGATTGTTTAATAAGAATTTAGTGGTTTATCAGATGGTAAAATCCTTAGATGTTGTGATCCCACAATAGTGGTTTACAATTTTTGGCCAAATTGGACACTGAAATAATTTTTTTTAACTAAATATTCACTTTTGGGCACCTATAGCGGCTAAACCGTGAGGAATTTGAAGATGATGCAAACTAGAGTTTTGTGAAATTTTGTCTTGATATTCTAAATATTTTTTTTTGAAATTCTTGGAATCATATGGCACTTCTATTTCTATCTCCCTCGAAAACTAGTTTTTTTTAAGAAAATAACATTTTTAAAAAGTGACTCTCACCGTATAACGTATAACTTTTTTTCCGTGAAGGATAAAATTCTAATTCTTTCAAATTTAGATTTGTAACTCAGATATCTAGTGCTTCCACTTGGTTAGATATTTTTTATTGAATATTTTTTCTTTAATCAATTTTTGAAGTCAAACCAATTACAATTCAAACATAGCTCAACCGTATAACACGTAATTTTTTTATATGTATCGAAATTCAATTTATTTTTTTTGTTGGAAGAAGGACTTCAATATCTGGTGCACTCATATTTTTCAAATTTCTTTTGATAATCTTCTATTTTTCCACATGTGCAAGACAAAGAGTTTCATTTTCGATGAAAAACCTACATTCACAAGAAATAAAAAATAAATATAATGATAAAATTAAATTTATTTAAAATTATACTTTTTGGGAAGCTTATAATAAGGACTACATACTTACAAAAAATAAACTTTAAATGAATTCATTTGATCCCCCAAAAGGTAAATCAAAAGTTGTTTTTTATCAGCATTTTGATAGGTGTAAAGGAGACTTTATTATAGGTATGGTTTAAAACTAGTGGGGTTCTATCCAAGGGGGTTTGATCTAATGTAGTTTGGTTAAACCCTATTTAATTGGAATGCTTTAAATGAAAATTTTAAAGGCTTAAATCATATTATTTTCTAAAAATATGTGATTTCAACAAAAATTAGAATCTCCCAAAAATTGTAAACCAACTTTGTGGGATCATCTCCCTCAAGTTGCATTATTTCCCAAAATTAATTTTCAAACAACTACCCATAACTTGAAACATACCTCAATGCTTTTATACTAGTCTACATATTCTCTTTTCTATAATTGCCATCTACATGCTATATTTGAATGCCTCATTCTCTACTTTGTTGCTCTACACTTATGTTCCCCATGCCAAGTCTACACCAACACTAGAAAAAAATATCCATACATAGGAAATAATGAGGCCATTATCAAATTTTAATGTAGAGGATATTATCATATTTCAATGCAAATATCAATGCATACATGGATATTATCAAATTCAGATGCAAATATCAATATATACATTTTTCTATAGATTCCAGTGCTAATGAATCACCCCAATGGTTCTATTCACATGACCTACAACCACCCAAGCCATTCTATTTTCCTCTTCGCATACCACCTGTGGATACCAACTATACATCGATGTACATGCCCATATATTTTAGAAGCTCTAATACCATATGTGGGAAAATAACCTGAATGTTATTGATTTTGTATTTCATTGAAGATCATGAGATACATTTAAAGAAGGTTGGAGTGGTTGAGAAATGAGGTTGAGAAATGATTAACATCAAAGCAATTTGAAACAATTGAACTACAAACTACATACAATCGCCATACAATGTAATATTTCCAACAAATGCCTCGATGATAGGCTTATATGTAAGATTCACCTTGATGCGGAAATGAACATGATTTCATTGCTTTGATACCATGTTGGAGAATGACAAGATCAAAAATCATGAATTGATAACCTTCTACAATTGAAATGATAAACATAATAGGATATGTATCATATACAAATGAGAGTATGTAAATATAATGATAAAAATTACATATATAGCTAAGAGGAATTGAGAAGGTAATAGTAAATTACTAACTACCCATCCAAAGGTGTAACACTTTCAAACTCACTTGAAAAGTGTGTGAGCAAGTTAAAATTATGCATGCAATAGGTGTCTCAATAGGTGAGTACATGTGTCTCAACCACATCATGTGATACAAAAAGGTAAACGTCCTTAAGTGGACTTAACTAATGTGAATAATAATTTCCTAGGTAGGCTAATAGATAAGTAGATAGATAATGTCACTAATTACACCAACACCCCCTTAAGTGTAACTAAAGGAGTGATTTATGCATGATGAAGAGTCTTAGATAATAGGGCCATGTTATGTACTCATAAAAATTTCTCATAAAACAAATTAAAGGAGAAATCCCAATGGAAAAAACTCCTCTACAAAAGAGAAATGATGTAAATGCAATGAAATGTACAGGTGAAGAAGATAAGTGATAGAAGGAGGACTGATCATGACCCCCAAAGAATAATTCTGGCACAATGTATAAAAATTTCCCCCTCATAGGAGAGAAATGAGGGAAGGTCTATATTCCCCCCCAAAAATTGAGATATAATGAAATTCATGGGAAGAAATGCTTCCTCCAAAAAAAAAAGAGAAGAGAAAAAATGTATCCTCCCCTCAAAATGATGCCTATATAGTGTTGGTAGATGCTCGAAATTAGATGTTGAAGATGATCCATGGTCGCTAAATAAAATTTCTCCCCTTAGGAAGAAACAACACAACAAATGTGTGTAGGATGACTTCCCATTCTTGATAGAAATGTGAAAGAAGTAAGATGAAATTATATGAATTCTAAACATGATACAAAGACTAATATGATTTCCTTTATGTCATGAAATTATGCTCAGTGATCTCAAAAAAATGCTAACATGTAGAAAATTTTAATAAGATAGATCAAGTACCATATAATATTTAGGAACAAGGACCATGGTTGTATGGTGATAACAAGACCAATGTGAATCTGATACTACTATAGATGATTTCAACAAAGATTATGACTAAGTTGAATAGTTCAACTCATGAATATATGCATAATTTGTCATATTAATAGAATCTAATGTAGGAAATATAGGAACAAGATCCAAAGATGGAAATGGTGATGCAACTTCATTGAAGTTGATGTCATCAAGAAGATGAAAGTCTTCAATGGTATTGTCCAAATCTATAATGCAAGATTCTACAAACAAATATGTGATTTCTAGTAGGTATACATCCCCATGTGGTGGATCTACAATGATGATAACAATGTCTTCATGCAAAGAATCACTAGAACTCATGGATGAATCAATACTAGATTCAAATGTAGTAATAGGTGATTTGGGTTTTATGATCATAAATAGATGTTGGAAGAGATAAAGTGAAATGAGGACATAATTAGTCCCCATTTTGATTACTCTCGCAATATGTGCACTTCATTTATAATTTAAATACATGGTCTAATTATGAACATAATGTGAAATGCATGCATACACCCCAAAATTATTAGTGTTGAAACATAGGCCCCCCAGAACAATGTGCAAGAGAATTTTAGCTTGTATGAAGATTGGATTCCAAATCAACCATTTATAATGCACAAAAAATCCAAATCTTACAAATATCAGAAAATATAAATTCCTTGTGAAATTATTATTTGCATCAAAATGGAATTTGTGAAATTTGATAATCGGGGTGAAAGTTATGCACTATTGAAATTAATTTACAATAATGACTTTAGAGGCCAAAAAATGCTAATAAAGAACGCAATTTCTATATTTTCTTGGAACTAAAGTGTTCATCACATAAAGACATTTTCATCAACTATGCACACTTCAAAATTTGACTCCTTGTTTACAAATTATTGAAAAACAAAAAAAAAAAATCCCCCTTTGCAAACACTTTGATTAATTAGTGGTTAAAATACTAGTAGCAATGAGTATAAAATGCTATATTTTTCTAACTATTAAATAAATATTAAAATACTAACTTTACTAACATAATAATGTCAATATACATACATACATACATCCATACATTCATACATACAGAGATACATAAATAGATAGATAGATAGATTTCTTCACAATAATAAAAAATTATATATATAATATAATTGTGACAATTACATGTCTATATTTTAAATCATTTTGAAAAATATTCAAAGCAATATTAAGATTACAAATTTTATTATTTACTTGATTTATTTTATTTTACTTTAGAATTATTTAAGAATTATTTTATTATGCCAAGAAGTCTTCAATTTCATCATGGAGCCTCATGTTTTTATTAAAAAGGCAAGGGAAGGGCCCTAGAAATAGCAAAACCAGAGATTGAACCCAACAACTTCACTCTGAAGGCTTTACAATAAAAATGGAGTCCATCTTAGGAGAATATTTCTTCATATGTTGTACAAATTTCCAAGAAGATTCATCAACCAAAACTGAATCCTTGAGACAAGGGGGAGAGACCCCCTCAAAGTGTCAAACTAAAGGAGAAATACCATAAAAAGAATAAGGTGGAGGAGAAAAAATAGCCTTGTCCAAAGCCAAAGATCATTAGGAGCAACAAGAGAAATAGAATTTTGAGCAACAAAATTATTAGTCATCAGAGCAGGAGGAGACACAAAAGGTGAGTGAAGCTCCAAATCCTCACTAACAACAATAGAGTCTTTAGGGTACATAATTAGGTGGACATTAAGATCATTTTTTGGACTAATCACCAAAATCTCCCTTTGGATTCAGGACATGGACTAACCACCTCCCATGGATCTTTTTATCTCTAGCATTTATATTGGATGTTAATACATTGATCTTTTGATGCAACAATAAATGTGTTCCAAAAAAAGGTATAGATCCATGGTCGTGGGTTTGAATCCCCTTGGGTAACACAGAGGGGGGATTTTTGGACTAATCATCAACATCTCCCTTCATATTTGGGATATGGACTAACTGCCTCTCATGGATCCATTTATCTTGGAATTTGTATCAAATGTTAATAGGTCTATCTTTTGGTGCAATGAAAAATGTGTTCCAACACATTTTTCCACCAAAAGGAAGAAGAAACCTTACAATAACCACCACCTTGGGCCAACCATAGGCTAAGTACATAGTAGAAAAATAATGCTTGTGTGATAAAAATGGATGTTGTCATAATCCATAAGTTGAGACCAAGACCCGTAATTAACATGTAGCATGACCTCTCTAGGTAATGCTTTTGATAAATCAACCTCCACTAAAATCCGCACATAAGAGGTGTGGGTAAAAATTTTAGAAGAAAGATCCACTTTTAGGAACCTACAAAGAGAATTACAAATAGCATCATAAGCAAAGGAACACCAAAATTGTAAGGGAGGATAAGTAAATCTCACCCAAATAGGAAAAATATCAATGGATTCATTCAAAGGGTTAAAGGAAGGAGCCCAAGGCTGAATCAAAAGAGGATGGGAATCCCATTCCCAAAAACCAGTATCTAAAATAGCCTACCTATCCTCAAAAGAATTAAAAAAAAACTACAACAAAAACCTCTAATAAAAGGGTAAATCTCGATCTTATCCTTTGCTAGAAAGGAGACCAATGTTAGTATATCCAATGATGCAGGTCAAGAAGAGAAGGCCACAATATACAAAATTTGTAAATCAATCCCTTCTTAGAGAAGAAATCAATATAGTCATTCACTTCCTACCCAAGAGAAATCATGGGGAAAGCCTTAGCATAGGGGAAAGGCACATTTCTATGTGTTACAGTAGAGCCCAAATCCACCCTTTTATTCTTCAAAACATCAACAAAGGATTTAGGAAAAGGGATCCCACCCTCAACCAAACCAGAAGTAACAAGCTCAAACCGAGTAGAAAGCACAAAGTCACCCTCAAGAAAAGATGTAGACCCCTCCATCATAGTTGACCCATCAGGAAATAGAGGAAGAGAGGAAGCCACAACACCAAGAATAGGGAGTGCTAACTCAACCACCAAATCTCACGCAAGAGGGGATACAAAAAATATGGGCAAGAAAATAACATTTTAATGGGTAAGAGAGTAGGAGGGGTAGGGGAGTTCCATTTGTTTATTGTTAGGGTTATCATGGAGCCTCATGTTGTGAGAATGTAAAGTTATGTTTTCATGTGAACTTTGCTACAAAATATTATTTTGTTAAAAATTTCATACAAAAAAGGATCTATATTGCTTTGATATAACACAATAAGGTCTCTTTGAGGAGGAAATCTCCTCAAACAAAAATTTCTTACAATATAATTCCTTGATGCTTGTACAATATCCAATCCCTCTTGTTTATACTAATTCTATTAACCTAGCTACTATTTCTCATACATATGGGATAAAAAATAATTAAATAGTGCATTTATTTATAACTACCACATTTTTAATACTAATTAATACACTCAAATACCCTATCCTTCAATACCTTATATTCACATCCCTTTGAATTTTTCACCATTAAAGCATGGGAAGAACATCTAATAATCAACTACATAGCATGTGATATTGGACCCAGGTTATAAGAAAATAACTCATGTACATCACACACACACAAAAAAATCCCAAAGATTGAGAGCAATTGAAGCTATTCCATGTGTCTTCTTTTTCAGCTTCCATTTTTGTTTCTTGGAGATGCTCACCCCATAAATAGATCAAAATTAGACATTTCTTATGGATATGAAGGAAATAAAATTTATGGAACAACATTGGTAGCTAGTGGAATATCAAAGAAAATATGATAGATTGAAACAAAATCCTCTTGTATAATATATTCATTGGAAAACTTATAAACAAGAGGAGATCATCAAAATATGGTTAAGAATAATTTTCATCAACATGTAGAGGAATATCAAGAGGAAATTCTTGGAAGAGATGTCCAAATAAATTAGTTTCATCAAAATAATTTAATAATCCTCATACCACTTTGTGCAACTATCCACCAAATCCAACTTGAAAGTTATTTCCTGTCTATATTCTTCTTGCACATAAGAAGAAATATAAACACCCCAAATTGATGAAAACTATCTTGTAGGGAATTTATTTTTTCACCACTATCTTCATCCATTCTAGAATTATAGCTAGATCATCCAAAGATTAGCCATCAAAACTAAGATTTAAAAAATTTATTTGTTAATTTTTTTATAGTTTCTACACTCACCTAGTGAGAACCAACCTCCCAAAAATATAGATTATTACACTTTACTTTAGTGTTATTTTAATAAGACAAAGCCTAGGAACTCTAATCTAGAGTGCATGGGTTTTTTTTTAATTATAAAAAAAATTACTTAGAATTTTTTTAAAATAGCATTGCCAAATCCCTTATAATCTTCTAGTTAATTTCAAAAAAAGACATCAAATTTTAACTTCTTGGATGAAAATGATAGCCTCTTGAGAAAATGCCCTTTTTGGGGCTCTAGAAGGCTAATTTTAAGGCCTTGGTGGGTATTAGGTGGTGCCCAAGTGGCACAATTGATAGTGCATGTTCTTTTAATGATGTTGGGGCTAAGTAGTTCAAGGATGACATATTTTTGTGCAATTGATGACAAGAGAGAAATTAAAAGGTGTTGCTTATGTAGTATTATAATAGCTAGAAGGAGGATCCTAGCAACATCGGTTGGTGAAGGTGGTGTTATGGGAAAGACCATAAGTAACTCTATGACCAATACTCTTGACTACCAATGGCCACCTGCAAAATATAAATATTTTAAGCTCAATTTAAGCTCAAGAATATTGGTGGTTCAATTTAAACTCAAGAATTTTAAAAGGGATATAAATATTTTTTCCATTACAAAATATTCTAGGTGCTCAAATTTTTTGGGGACCAAATTCTTTCATCTCGGGTCTCAAAAGTAGCTTTTAGTTATTTTTTTGAAAATTTTATAAATTTATTTTTTTCTTGTTTTCAAACTATTTTTCCAATTAGAATTGTAAGTGGAAAATTAATGTCATCATAGTAGTAGAAATGTAATTAGTAGTTTCTACATTCCAATGGATAAGTATACAAAATTACCTAAAATGGTAAATTAAGAAAGTTGTCAAAGGCTACAAAAAAAGTAAATTTTTTAAGATTAGTGGATATAAGATTTATTTTTCAGTTGTAGGAGGGTGGTAGAATGATAATGAAACCTAGAATTGAACTGATTTCTTGATTTATATACATTTAAATTAATGGTGGATTATATTCACTGCATCAAGTGCTTTCTTTTTTCTTATATAAAGAATATTTTTTGTCAATTTATTATAACATTTAGTAGACATATTTTTTTTTGGGTTTGATATAACACTCAATGCATTTATTTGAGAAGAACAAAATTGTAAATATTAGTGCATGTGTATGTGGGAATAAAGACATACATAAATTTTTGTCTTGTATTAAGTGGTTTATTGTTAAAAAGAATCCTAGATTACATTATATGGATTTAACCATGTAAATTTATAAATATTAAAGTAAGCTCAACAAGTTTATAGAAAAATAAATATTTAAATATATTTCTTAATAAGATTGTAGTGTTATTGTCATTGATTAACAAATATGTATATGAAAGCATGTCTAAGATACTTGATTTTTTTTGTTTGACAAAGTACATATTACAAATATGATAAATGCAATAGTTGTAGAATAAGCACAATATCATACTCTTGTTAGGAAAAGACTAAGCTTCACACTAGATGTGCTTATGAGCATTCCTAAGACATCTATTTTACATGCCTCACATGTTGGGCATACTAACATACACACCAACTATATAACATAGGCAATGATGTTTTCAAATATAATGACTCAAATTTATATAAAAGTAAATATGATTTTTTGATTTTTTATAATCAGTTATACATGGTATGAATGTATACATTATGACTATACATATATATAATTGATAGGCATAAATACAAATACTATGAAGCTTAGCTTTTGTCCTCTTCCTTTTATTATGATTTAAACCCTTTTAAAAAGTACCTCTATAAGCTATGAACTTAAAGATTAAAACATTTTAAAAACCTTAGTAAACATTTGATAAAATTCATTAACTATTTTTGCATCTGCATTTTCTATAATATTTGTAATGAAAATTTTAAAAATCTTTTGTTGGGATGTTAAAACAATTTGATACAACTTGTATTTTGTTAGAGCTTTCAAGCTTGCATAATTATAATGATTGACACTTAAACTCAGTAACCAAGGTAAAGACTGCTGGACCACTGGACTGCATCAGGGACACCTGTAATATCAAAAAAAAATATTGACACTTAAAAACCACGCACAGGCCATTGGGTAGAGATAGCATTATGGACAAAAATAAGCTGATGGGCCTAAATCATATTAAAGAAAAGCAGAAATGTACAATAGTTTAGGGCCAAAGCAGATCCCCATTCCTCCAAAACAGAGATGCATATAGTTCGCTCAATTCACTATCTTCGCTTGACAAAGTAAACTCATTCTCCATCTTCTCATACCTGTATTCATTTTGTTCTATGTTGTTCGATCCTACGCCCATTATCAACACATCTTGATCACTGCCATAACCAGGGGGACTTTCTGTTAAAACAGATGAATCTTGTGCTGCAAAATTATTGAGGTATTGGGCAGAATGTTCCGGCGTTTGGTCATTGTCTGTGGAGCTTTCCCCATTGCCAGCACCAACAGCAGCGGCAGGGACGGGCTTATGACCTTGCCGGCCCAAGGCCACATGGCGAAGCAGCTTATTCCTTGTTGGATAGGTGAGGGTGCAGGAACAGCGCCATGTGCTATGCCCGCACTTGTTTCCGTGGGTTTTTAGATCTCCCACAAAAGAAAACTTCTTTCCACAGTTGTTGCAGCTATACATCTTAGCGCAATGGCTTCTTCTGTAATGGTTCCGCAGGGATACAATGGATTTCAAGCGCTTGAAATTGGGATGACGCCTGTTGTGTCTATAGCCTTGGAAGGGGCACGAATGAAATGAATTTTTGCCCTTGGACTTGATGGATATGAGAGCATCCTTGCTTTTATATTTCTCGTCGTGGGATCGCATGTGAATGCGCAAATTCCCGTCTCGCCGGAACTCTTTCCCACAGATGCTGCACAAATGGCTCAGTTCTGCAAGAACTTCGGCCTCCTCCATTTCTACAACTTCTTCTTCGCCTGCAGAACTCAAACGTTGACATTGAGACAAAATCGAAGTAGATGTTGTGATCACCTGGCAGATGATGGAATTGACGGCCGAGTTCCCTTGATGCGGCTCGTCGTGGCTTTCGCTTTGCAAGAACCGTCCCACTTCCTCGGCTTTGTCTCCGAGCAAAGAAAGCTCAGAAGTGAGAGCAAACAGATTTAATGTTTCCCCTTCATTGCCGTGTCCCAACACAGATCTTTCGTCATCGTTACCACAGACAGGTTGCCAAGAGTTTTCTCCCTCATCACTCAAAATCTCACTATAAACTGTTTCCTCTATAACTTCCATGACTTCTCTAAATCTTTAAGAGCTGAGTCACTGAAATCTGCGTGTGCCAAAACAGAGCAAAATGATGGTTTAAGTAAGTGGTTTGGTTGTTTGGCCCGGCAGGCGCGTGGAAGGCACAAGCCAATCTATAAAATATTCTCCACTTTCCACACAAGCACATTCAAAACATTTCTCTTTGCTTATATTATTCACAAAGAAAAAAATTTCCTCAAGAACGCGTGGAAGGCACAAGCCAATCTATAAAATATTCTCCCTTCTTTCCACACAGACACATTCAAAACATTTTTCTTTGGTTATAGCTGTTATTTAGAAAGAAAAACTTTCCTAAACTGGCGTAAATTCTCAACCATGTTCACAGTCCCGTCCAACATTTTGACAGGAAATTTGTGCCACGGTATACGAATATTTAGAGTAGTCAAGTACGAATACAGAGCATAAATAGACGAAATACGTACCCACCGCCCATACGTTTGTTCAGCCCACAGATTTCTCAAAGTTTCTCGAACGTTTCGATGATACATTTGACAGCGGAACAAGCGACCATTTCATAAGATTATTTTTAAGATTTTGTGGACATTCGACCGTCAAATTGAAATCACATGACATATACCCTGTATTATAGTGCTGTTAAACGAAAAAATAACAGTAAGCGAACGTAACTTCTCCATAAGTTATTAACTTCATAGTCAGTGCCTATGCGTCACGCCAGGCCTTATTACTTTTTATATCTTTGACTTCTTTTACTCAAAATACTGGTTTGAAATTATTCCATTTACTTTCTTTTCTTATTTCTTTTCTTTTTACCCATTTCCTATTTTTTATTTAAAAACAGATTCCTTCGATAACCTATTTACCCAGTCCCAACTAAGATTCCTGAAAAAAAAAGCATTGAACCTGTCATTCTCGTCACTAAAATGCTAATCATTCAGTTAAGAACTAGTTCACACCATTTGAGATGTGAAATGGGAAGACGAAAAATACCCAAGGAGGAGTGGGCAGATAGGATTTGTTGTTTCTCTCTTCAGGATTAGTGGAGAAAAAGTGGCACTACATTATGCATTGTAAGGCTTACGAGGACATTCAGTACAATTATATAGATTTGCTAAAAGTCAAATTGCTAGCAGCCTTGTTTGAAAAGGAGAAGATGGCAAAAACAACAAGTTACCTGATCAAAATACACAATAAAAGAAACAAAATCAGTAAAGAGTTAGAAAACAACAAGAAAAAATCGGTGGGGTCATAGATTATTTTTGTTCTTTTTTAACATTTATTGGGTCCCATAGACTAGTTGGTCTCGTAGACATAATTAAAAACTTTCATTTCATTAACACTCTATACCCGGAACAAATGTGCAAGAGAGACAAATGGTAAAGAAACTAGAATTTCATAATGAAATGTTTAGTGTTGCATGGCCACTAGTTTATGCTATTGTATTATATTTGAAAATTGTTATTTATTTAGTTAAGTGTTAATAATGTAGTTAATATAAATAAAGTTTTTGTCAAATATATAAGATTGTGAGTTATTGTTTTTTATTTAATTAAAAGAGGTTTTGAAAGCGTCCTAAATCTTATACAAAGCTATCAACAAATCACAATTGACCTCAAACATGGTTGCAACAAATTTATCCATAATCAACTACAAATTAACCAATTTCATAACTAGATCGAGAAAGGCACACACCCTTAATTTAGGTATGTGACAAAGAGACATGCTTTGGAAAGCTTTTTTCCTTTTTTATACAATTGTCCAAGAAAAAACATTATTTTCATTCTGAAAAAAGGAGAGGAGGAGAAACTATCTTTGAATCCCTAGTTGGGGACAACACATGAGAAGAGAAATGTCAAATAGGAGAAGATGACCAAAGGGGGATAGCCGCATAGCTCAAAGGGGGCACACCAACATTTCCCACAAGAGTAGATGAGGATACAAGAGGATGAGGATTGGTGATAAGTAATACAAGAGGATTTGAGGTTGTCACCACATTAGTAGTAAGAGGCACATAAGCCTCTGAATCAAAAGCATCATCTACCACCTCCAAAGTAAGGTGTTCATATAGTGATTCTTCCACTAGGAGGAAGAATGAGAGACCTTCAAGCATGGGAAATTTGAATTCATACGACATGTAGCAAAGCACTGCCTAAACCAAAAGAGAATACCTTTCTAATCCAAAATTTGACTCTAGGAGTGATCAAATACTTGCAAAGCAACCTCCACTAGAAGAGGCATAGACAAATCCAATTCCATGAGAATACGGGCATAGGTGGTGTGAGAGAATAGAGTAGCGGCTTGATCCACCATAAAAAATATCTCAATAAGTTACCAATGACAATGTAGCAATAATTACACCAAAAATGAAAAGTTTTAGAAGATGAATCCAAACTAGTAGTCAATTCAAGGACTTAGCGAGAAGGTCAAAAGAGGAAACCTGTAGCTTGAAAAGAAAGACATGTTATCCCCAAAACTAAGAACAAACCCTAAAAATAACGTCTTGATCAGAGACAAAATCAAATGTAACCACAAAGAAACCCTTGGCACAAGGGTAAATATCAATCTTCTCATCTATTAATAGCCACCATTGCTTAGAGATCTAGTAGTTTAATTCACAAAGTTGAGACCAAAGCCTATAAAATTTATAGATCATGTCCTTATGAGAGAAATACTCCTCCTCTCTTAAGAATTCATCCCCCAAAACCACCTATGGAGGAGACTAAGGAAAAAAACATAGACGTCCTTGATATAAGGTGACAACGTTAATATTTGCACTCACATGAGGATGCAGAGGAGAATCACAACTAGTGCAAATAAAATTGGCATAAGAGCACTTAAAATGAACTATAAATTTGGAATTGGAGACCCAATTACCACCAATAATAGGAGACATAAGGGAAAGAGAAGCCACTAGGTAGCCACCAATCATAGTAGCACTACTATCTAAACCCAACATCTAAACCTACAAAACTAAAGACATGAACCACTCACAAACTCCTCCATAGGTCTCAAACAAGAAGATCCCTTCCCACAAATAGCATAAGAGGTGAGAATGTGAGGAAAAATGTAGGGTGGTGAAGAAATCCAAACCCTTAGGAAATAAAAAATAAACATGCATGTTCAATCCCAACACTAATGTTAGAATCCACAAGACCACCACAAGTGAGTGGGAAATTTTCATTTTAAATCTTGAATGAGCGAGAAGGAATAAGAGGGTGTCATTTGAGTGATTATTAAAATATATAGTCCTTATTGAAGATATAGATATCCACTTTTAAAAAATAGGTTTATTTTTAAATTTTGATTTTAATGACATT
>VDFB02392576.1:0-59043 GCA_007258455.2 Sequoia sempervirens | reverse complement strand
ACTTAATAGGCCAATGATCCGAACCCCTCCAGTCCAATATCTCTGAGCAAGTAGACAACCATCCACCAACCCAGAAACGTGACACCAAGAAACGATCAAGTCTCTCAGCAATACAACTCTCCCCCAATCTCCTATTGTTCCAAGTAAACTGACCATTTTGAGGCTTAATGTCAACCAATTCAATGCAGATATGTTATCACAAAAAAAGTAGAGCAAAGGGCTCCAATCTCGCAATACCACCCTTCTTCTCATCCAACTCAATAATGGCATTGAAATCACCTGCAATAATCTAAGGGAACAAAGGGGCAAGGCTCAAAACAAAATTAATATGAGACCACAATAACTGCTTTCCAAGAAAATCAGTAGGTGCATAGATGTTTGAAAGAATAATAGTTTCCCCCAACTCTAGACTTGAAGCAACCACAAAAATGGAAGACTCGGAGGACAACCACCAAAGAGGACGAATCTTCAATGGGTTCCACAGGCAAGCTATCCCCTGCATTACCATGAGACCCAATACACTGGCAACCGTCTCACCCCCACAACGTAGGCAACAAACCAATCATACCTTCAATAATTAACTTAGTCTCCTGTAAAAAAAGAACATCAGGAGAATGAGTTCTCAACAAATCACGAATAGCTTTTTGTTGAGGGCCACTATTCAAGCCCCTTACATTCTGGGAGAGGACAATCATTTTGGAGGGTTAGAAAAATGGGAATCTAGGGTCTTAACAGAGCTAGACTCCGCCAAAGTCTCCCCCATCATCTTTATTTTCTCCAAATCCTTCTTTCTCCCAACTTTAGAAGACTTCTCAGCAATCCCTTTCTTTTGATCTTTTTGAAGAATTCCCAATGAAGGAGAAGCCTTGCTTCCTTCTATTTATTCCAACCCAACTTTCACTAATGGAGTAGAGATCTCTCCCTCCCCCATCTTGGTATCCAAAAGAGTCTTAGACCTCCCATGAACCACCAAACTCATATATGTTTATGTTTGCAAAGCCCCAATCTCCTGAGAAGTCTGGATGTAATCTAGAATAATTCCTTCCTGAACCCCTTTTGAAACACCTTGATCCATAAACATCATTCTCGGATTCACCTCCTATTGACTAAGATCATCCAGAACCTCAAATCTATTAAAGGTATCTCCTTCCTGGTGCTCCTTAAGAGTACTCTTTTGACCCCAATTCCTATTATGAGCCTTAACAGGATTAAAACCCTCCACACCGATAGCCTCACCAGGAACTGGGTCCTTGCCTTTGTCAACCTTAGGAGGATTGTGAGGAGGCTGAGCAGCCTAAGACACATAAGATTCAAACTTCGAGCATCTCCTCTGTAGATGGCCATATTCATGACAAAGACTGTAACGAAAGGGCAATGTCTCATAATCAAGCTGTTGCACCCAAGAGTATGAACCCACACGAATTTCCAAAGAATCTAGAAGAGGGTTATTTAAATCCATTTCAACAAAAAAGTAGGCAAAATTCATTACCTTTCTATCCTGAGTTTGCTAAGAAGGACCCACCAATTTCCCTAGCAGTGAAGCAACTCGATGCAAAATTTCATTGCACCAATATTCAACTAGAAATTTGGGGAGACGAACCCACACCAGAACCCAATTCGAAAGCTCCTCCAAAGGATCAAAACTTGCATGCCAAAGTTTAATAAATAAACCAACTTGGTTGTGGAATTAAGGCCCACCTTCAAACACTTTGTTGTGATATACCATGCAATTTAAAAATTTCACCATGAAGTAACTATTTGCTAACAACATTATTTCCATCTCACCCTCTAGGGACCAAGTACAATGAGCCCATGATTCCAAGAAGAATTGGAGTGAAACCCTCATTCCCAAAAATTTGCAGAGTAAAGCATGCTTCAAGAAATACTTGATATCCTCTACAATCAATTTAGGTTGAATGACCAACACTAGCCTATCTTTGGTACATTCTAGAAAACCATTTATCTTTGGTATACGAGAACTACCAACCAGAAGAAATCCACCATTTCTTGAATTGTTTGAAAAGAAACTATTATTAAAAACCCTCGGTGAACGATTTGGAGAAGAAGCTCCAAATGCAGCTCGAAAATCCACAGGGGATTTGACCCCCGATGTCTCCCCTGGAGCCATGCTAAAGAAAACACTAAGACCTTGCCAAGTCAAACAAGATCACACACCCTCGCAGCAAAGGCTAGCCCAGGCTAGACCTAAAAAATCCAAAACTCTACCCAAAGGAATAGGAAAGGGCAGCGGTCAATTGCAGAATCATAAAGAGAGGAGAAAGGCTTTCAAAAAATGCTCCTCCCCACCAATGAATCCCCACACACTAGAAAGCGTAACCCAAAATTTGACAAACAACCGGAAGCTAAAAATCCCACCCAAATGAAAACCAATACCAATGAAGGCAGAGAGAAAAGTATAAACAACATGCATAGAGGGGATGGCCCCATGTAGGGCCACAACAATAGACATTTTCATCCAAGGCAACTCCTAAAACCTAAAACCTTCAATTAATAACTATTTGTTTAATTAATTATAAAAACTGAGTGGTAAAGCCCACTTAATTTAGTTATTTAAATATTATTAATTAATTATGACAATTAGTTCACTTAAAAAATACTAAAAATATAGTTGCATACATTTAAGTTGGCTAGATATATTGTCCATGCACTTGAAAACATGAGAAGTAAGGGTTAAATACTCACTTTCAAACAACAAAGTAAACTAACAATCAAAATAAATAACTAACAAAATCAACCCAAACTACAAAGTAAGCAACATAAATATTAACGTCAGCACATATTAAAGCATATCAACTTGTCTACCTCAATCTTAAGGATTGGATTTGACTCTATCATGTGTATCCTAGATTAAAACTAAATTTATTGAGAGAAATATTGCAATAATTAGAGAGGCTCTTTCTCATTCCTTTGACCATTTTTCTTGAACATGTTGCACTCCTTAGAAATATTCAATGTAAAACACTCATTCGAGGTTCCAAAATAAACATCACTCAAACTATAAAACTTCTAATGAGAGAAAAACTCTTAGAGGCTTTACTACAAGTAAATCAATAACAATTAAAAACAATATTTAACAAAACATTCAATAATTCATTCCACTAAATACTCCACTTATCACCTTCATTTGTATCCCAAAAGTCCTTTGTTTATTTTGATAGAGCATTTTCCACCTAGATTATTTACTAGTTGTTTCCCAAAGAAGGTAATTTAACTAATACTTTGCCATTAAATTGTTGTCATTAGGGTTTCTTAGCCTTTGCAAGTTCTAGAATTTATTTTGATATTTACTTAACTTTTTTGCGTTTGAGGGAGCTTCTTGTATAAAAAAAATCCTTTAAATATTAGGTTATTCATCCCATTTGTACACTAGGATTATTATGCTCTAAGTCTTACTTCCTCACATATTCTAACATGGTTTAGTAGGTTTGATATGAATAAGAACAAACATTTTTATTTGTAGAGTCAAATTCCATGCAAAGGATAGAATTCCATATTGGTTCCTCATACCTTGGTGCATAATATGCTCATCATAGACCCATGCACAAAGTATCTTTCCATTTTCGTGTTCATCCATCTTGTATATTTCCATCCACCACATTTCCCATTTATAGGGTTCATATGATATTTAATCAATAGTCTAATTGTTGTCATTTTATCTTGTTACATTTACACATTTCTTGCATACTACATGTTATTAGCATAAATCATAATAGCATGTAGCAAATGTCACATTATAACCACAACATATGCATCATAATAATATCATTACATCCTAATCATATCAAATCCATTGCAATTTTAAAACACCATAAACATCCATCACATACATATTTCATCATCATAACATCATAAAATAAATATATGACATCATAGAACACCAAGAACAGGCATATAAGGTCTCATCTCATATATACATAAAAAATCATGTCATGATACATCAAAATAATAATTTGTATATGGGTGACATGAGCCATAAATATACATATACATATTCCATAGGAAAAAATGATACATGTCTACACAAAATCTAATACATGTGTCCACTATGATGAGCTCCCTCCCTCAAAAGTGTTAGCTAGCTATGATGGACTTGTTAGTGTCTATGCTAGTAGTGGCTCCATAGTCCCCTAGCTCATTTATCTATGTGATCTAGATAGATTCTTGACTGGCTCTGAGAAACAAAATTGGGTGTTTGGTGCTCCATAGGAACCTATCTCTCAAATAGTGACCTATAGTACAAGGCCTCCTATGTGTACCTCATGATCTCTACCATGGTCATCCCTATAAGACCCTATATTGTATATTTGATCCTTAATGTTGTCATGTTTTCCCTCTACCACCAAATCACCTTGACATCTCTCTTTGTTTATAGGGTATCTTGGCTATCATCTAGACTAGCTGGGATTGTAAGCTATCTCTCTTGAAGGCCTAATAGAAAAGCTATACCTATAAACTATCTCTCTCTACTTGACCATGGTCCCTATCTCCAATAGCCTCATCCCTCTCTCTATGAGTTTAATCCCACTCTAATAAGGCTATGACTAGCTATACCTTTACATCATCACCTTCACCCATTGTAGCTCCCTCTATCTATTCCTATCCTCCATATTCTCCAACCAGGATATCCTCTCCCCATCCATCATCTCCCTATCCATCCTCGTTTCCTCCTCCATCTCCTCCACCCTCATTACCACCACCATCTCCACCCTATGGAACAATCTCCTTGGCTCTCATCCATCACACTTTATGTCCTCTACATGGTCCTCTTGGATGCTATCTAACCTTGCTACTCTTGGACCTATCACTCTCCTCATCATGTGTGTATCCCACCACAAATCATAGTCTATAGTGGTCCTTACATTTTCCACATATTCCCATAGGTCCCTGGGTATTGGTGTCAAGGAGTCAAAATCATTGATGGTTGTATCTGGGGGTATCATGGGCCCCCAATTGATGATCTCTCAAAGTGCTTGAGAAAAATTGCCTCTCCAATCGATTGTACCTATGGCTACCCAAATTGTTAATGTACATGCTTTGGCATGTACCTCTCTATAATTTAAATTGTCTACCCCATCAAGTATCTAGGTTGTTGACAATAGGGTAGATTCTCATCGTAATTAGTCCAAACCTCACAATCTCTCGATCACCTCTATGTGATAGTGTCAAGGTCATCCAATGCCTACCACCAATAGGCTAAGTACCCCAACCATCAAGTTGTGTAATCATACTTGCATATATGTATAGATAAGGAAATCTTATCCCTTGAATCCTATAAGTAACCAGTCGAGTAACTGTTATATGCTCCCAAACCCTTATATGTAGCAATGCCAACCCACATGATAAGTTGGCCCCATATCTATATACCACCTAATGTATATCATGATATATATGAGGATTTATGTACAACCCCCATGTAAAAATTGTACCCTCCTCTAGCATCCTCTCTAGTACCTTACCCAACCAATAGAAAATTCCCTCAATCATTGATTTGAGACTAGTATTCGACTAATCACTCTTGCTAATAATATGGGCAACCTATCAAATCTCCCCATAGATAGTAGATTAGGTCCATCTTTGAGTCCTCTATCTTGAGAGGTTATTTATAATAAAAACCTGGATCAATGTACTCTCTCTTGAGTCAGTATCATAGATCACTTGTTCTCCATAAATTTGTATTCGTAGGATCCTTCAAACATCCTTTAGAGCAATCATAACCTCTTTAGTTGACAATATATTTAGGCACTATGCTTGTTGTGTCAGTACATTCCATCAATGTTGTCATCATCACTAGGTTAGCCCTAACCTCGAGCATGTGAGTGATGTACCATAGGCCAACTATGCTTAGGAACATTCCCTCTACCTCACTCAACTCTATCCTCAATAACATGGTCACTAGGCATCACTCCCATGAAATGATCTAATCCAAATCCTCCCACAACCATCACATGCATAATGTTAGCCTTAACACACATTTTTCCTTATCTTAGCTTTTCATTAATTGCACCACCCTACCTATCACTTATGCAATTTTACCAATTATGTAGTTTAGCCTATCATTTGTGCACAATATTATCAATTGAGTTTCCCAACCCATCACTTTCATAGTTTTAAATTAAATGCACAATTCACCTATCATTTGTGCAATTTTATCAATTGTGCTACATTTCCTATTAGTTGTACTATGTATCCCTCATTTGTACAATTTTGTCAATTACACAGTACTTCCTATCAAATGTACAACATCACATCAATTGTAGTATCACCCATCAGATGCATAATATCACATCATATGCACAATATTTCCTATCTTTTGTGACTTTTTATGCTAAGTTGTGCATTTGATAAAACCTAATTCTACCCTTTATTAACACACTTAGAACTACCCCTAGAGACCCAAAAGATAGGCAATTACCACTAGACCTGAACTAAATAGCTGCCTGAACACCCACATGTGCTTTGCTTGATAACTAGTCTCCAAAATACCTACCATCTCGCTAACTACTTCACTTTGGATGCTTTAGAGGCTCTAGATTCTTAAACTTGAGAGAGTGCAAATGAGCACAAATGACCCCCTAGGCCTATAAATAGTCCCCAAACCCTAATTCTTCACCCTTAGCTTTCAAATCACTCCATTTTCTTCATCCCACTCATCCTTATTTCTTGATTTTGTCCATCCAACTCTATTTTTCTCCATGAAACCATTTATCCTAGCACACTCTTCCTATTATGAGCCCAACTAATTTTTTTTTTGTTAATCTCTCGATGGGGAATCCTACCTCCATCCCTAGGTCCACAGGGGCACATTGGGGTACATCACCAAAAAAAATCACACTAACATTATTTCTTTGAAATATGCCATATTAAAACACATTGTCTCAAAGAGGGGCAAAACATAGACACCTAAAAATGACTAATGTATTTCAATCTTTCTATTTTAATCATTTTCTCATCAATTCTTCCTAATATTTCCTCTTTTCATCTATAATGATTATTTAATTATCTCAATTTTTCCTTATATCTATATTAATTAACTAATTTTTTAATTATTTCTAGTTAATTTATCATTTTCCCTCCAACATTAAATTATAATAATTTTAAATTACTTCTTTTTGGTCCAATGTAATTAACACTTCTTCCATAATCAAATAAATTAAAATAATGTATTTAATTATTTCTTTCCCTCCAAAATAAATAAATAAAGTTTTATTTATTTGTTCAAGTATGAGCTTATAAATTAAATAAATTTTCAACTATTCCATCTCATCAATCCAATCCATTTACTAATTTTAGCTCCCATCCTTTCTCAAAATTTCTCATCCATTGATTCTTCCAATTAATCTCCACCATAGATCAAATATCAAATGAATCATATAAATAAAATCCTTCATTTACACATTATCCCTAGATCTAGAGCACACACATTATCAAGCTAGCTATCGCGATCATTATCAAACATTATCATTATCGAGAAAATTCATATCAATATCTTTTATCTAGCTCTCCTATCTATCTATTATCTTTAAGCATATATCATTATCAATGCAAATTCATGTTATCATATTATAATTGTGTTATCATGGTTATGTTATTATGAAGAGAAACCCAAATATCGAGCATTCAAGAAAATATCAAAGAAATAATGAAGCAAAATTGAGATCTAGGCTATGGTATAATTGTTCATTATTTGATTTATGCATAGATCTTAAGATTTATTGAGTGAATTTGATACTTCCATTGCATTGTTTCTATTTTACATAATTCACATTTTCATTCAACATCCACAATGATACCTAACTATTGAGGTGACATTCTACATGGAGGTGACTAGGATGAAATGCAAGATATTTATGTGGAAGTAAGCGTCCCACTTGGTGGAATCCACTTGAGGCTAATTTGATGGATTTTATCATAAGTTGTAAGTTTTAAGTCTATGATATAGATTATGACAAGTTGCTATGATAAGTTATAATAGTGTAAGAGTAAAGTTATGAAAAACTACTATAGGTGGGCCTATGTGAAAGACACCTATGCATGCATTCAAACACATTGCATGTTGAAGGGTCTATGCATGAGAGATAGGTGTTGGAAAATGGAAAAATAAAATTATGTGGGTCCCGCTTATGATATTGCACTTTGTGCAAGGTGTTGCATGCATGAAGTGTTGTGCATGTCAAAGAGACTCAAGATAGACATGTGTTAGATTTGTGCCATGTGGCAATCTTAGGTTCCATCTTCTCTTAGAGTTGTATTTATTTGGTACTTGGTCATTTTGCAAAGTAGTACAGGTTTGGAGATCTTAAAGATACCGTTATGTTGTTAGAATCACTCCAAAAATCCTATTGTAGTTGAAGACTCTTGAATGAGCTTAGCTCTATGATTGCATTGTAACCTCTTCAAATTACTGATAATACAAAGAGTTGTGCTTTTAGAGTGTGGGTTTTTTCTCTTGAAAGGGCTTACCCCACACATACTATATTATGGTTATTGTTTTTTGCATATTTGATTAAGTTGAATGAATGCGCATCTAAATTTGTAACTATTAAGAGTTCAAATAATTTGTAATATCTCCCCCACTTAGGTTGGTGTAGGAAGTTGCTTTCGCTTACCCAACTTCCTTTCATAGATCAAGAATCATCATGTGCACAACAACGAGTTTGGCATTTCAATCTAACCAATGTGAACTAGCATGTTTAGAAATTTCCTCCACAAATTAGGAGTTTATTGATCCCTGTGACATCATTAGAAGACACAAAATTTAGATTCATATGAGTGATTTTTAGGATAGATTTTGTGACAAGAAATACATTTTTAATAAGGAGGTACCATGTGGATGCTTAACTAAGCTATTCAATTTTTAGTAGCACTAGTACTCTCATGTAAATTATTGACTAAGCACCAAGAATAATTTGAAATCTTCTATGATAATAAGAAAGTTTGAAATTTTACCTGTGAAAAAATAGAAGGGTGACATAGAAAGATTTTCATTATGTAAAATTATACATCACTACACACATATTTATATTATGTATTCTAAAAATATTATAATTTGATAACACCAAAAAAAAAAAAGAAACATAAGAACATTAACTCTAAAAAATTTCTTAAAACATTGACTAAATAAAATTAACTAAACAACCACATACAATTAACTGCTCTTATAAAATCTATAAAATCTCATTCTAAAAGAATCCTAAAAGAGATATTTTAGATAGTGCTCGATGGGACCATAGCCTAAGTTTTTAAAATAATAAATAAATAATCAATACACGGCCACAAGAAAAAAATAAAATAAAAAATGTCACAATGGAAACATGGCAGGAAAAGATATCGTAGAATTTGTTACCATGTGACCACCCTAGTCTGTACGGTTAGCCGCCTAAACTGCTTTATGGGTCTACCTTTTACCCTGCGACTCCACCGCACAGACAGACTTTTTAAATATAATAGATAGCTCAGGACTCGATTACTGAACCTCCAAGAGACACGAAACCCTTCAAAACCTTTAAATCCAGAGGGTTTTCAAACTGAAGGGAATAAAAACTTTAACTCTACGTGCTTTAAATTCATGGCAGGAAGGAGCTGAGGAAAGCCTGCACAGAATAGAAATGCAGAAAAAATGCAGATATTCTCATCTGCATTGGGTTTTAGCGGTCATTTTTGGGGTCCTCGTCGGAGCAGATGATACGATACACCTCGGACCGGGTCTTACCGGGAACCAGACAATTGTTTCCAAAAACGGGCAATTTGAGCTTGGATTCTTCAGTCCCGGTTGCAACAGTAAATGGTATATCGGCATCTGGTATGCCCAAATAACGCCCAGAACTGTCGCTTGGGTAGCCAATAGGGAATACCCCGTCACCGGTTTCGCGGCCCTGAGATTTACAGAAAATGGCACTTTGGCTGTTTTGGAGGCCAATAATGCCTCCGTTTGGGAGACCGGAAACCTCCTGAGGGCTTCCCGCGCCGTAATTCTGGATTCCGGCAACCTGGTTTTGATGGCTGACGACAGTAGCAATAGAAATAAGAATAAGAAGAAGAAGAAAAATGCAAGTGATATTGTGGTTTGGGAAAGCTTCGAGAATCCAGCGGACACGTGGCTACCGGGAATGAAGATCAGTTATGGAAAGCTTCTCACTTCGTGGAAAACCCCAACAAACCCGGCGCCCGGAGATTTTAGTCTGCGGTTAAATTTGGCGGAAAATGGCAGCAATTCTGGGGAATTTAGCGAATTCCAGCTAGTATGGCGGAATTCCATTCCTTACTGGAGCAGCGGCAAGTGGATTGGCAACAGCTTCATGTTTGTACCAGAAATGACCGTCAAATATATCTACAATTTCAGCTTTGTGAACCCCAACTCATCTGACGGGTATTTTACTTACACAGTTTTACCCCAATCTAATGTAATGTCTAGGTTTGCAGTAGATAACTTTGGTGAAATTAAGCAGTATACTTGGACTAATCAGGCAAATGCTTGGAACATGTTCTGGCAAGAGCCGAGGGGGAATTGTAAGGTTTATGGGCTTTGTGGGCCTAATGGGGTTTGTGATGATAGTGAAAATGTCAATAATTCTGACTTTTGTAAGTGTCTTGCGGGTTTTAAACCTAGGTTTCCACAGGCTTGGGATTCTCAGGATTGGTCCGGGGGTTGTGTTAGGAGTAGGCCCTTACAGTGTAAAACTGATACGTTTTATGAGTTTGGTAATCTCGATCTTGTTAGGGATAATATTAGTAGCGTTTTGCTTAGTGGCGGCGTTTCTGTGGATTCTTGTAAGGGGTCATGTTTGGATAATTGTTCTTGTATTGGGTATGCATATAGAGAGGATTTCAATGAATGTAGGATGTTGTGGGGTGATCTGTGGAATTTGAGAAATTGTTCCGCTGATGATGATAATGACAGTGGGATTACTAGTGATAGTACTTGTACTAGGAATAGTGCTCTGGTGTATGTTCGCATTTCTTCTATTGATTCACCTAATAAGGATTATTCCAAGAGGAAAGTGAGCCCTGGTGTGTTGATTGGTGTACTGTCTGGTTTTGGTGCATTCACTATAATTGCGGTTCTGAATTTTCTGTGTTGGAAACGATGGAAAAAGGTGAAGGATACTGCAGAGAGCTTCCATGGAACTACTCTGACCATGTTTACCTACAAGGATCTCCAGATTGCCACGAGAAATTTTTCTGAGAAGCTGGGGTCTGGCGGGTTTGGGTCTGTTTACAAAGGTATCCTTTCTGGTTCAATCCCTATTGCAGTTAAGAAATTGGAGAGGCCAGAAGGTGGAGAGAAACAGTTTAGGATGGAGGTCAGCACCATTGGTACCATTCAGCATGTGAATCTTGTTCGGCTTAGAGGCTTCTGCTCTGAGGGTGACAAGAGATTGTTGGTCTATGATTACATGCCTAATGGATCTTTGAATACATTCTTGTTTAAAGAGCAGCAAAATGTTCTGGGTTGGGATACACGCTATCATATTGCGCTAGGGACAGCACGTGCATTAGCATATTTGCATGAAGAATGTAGGGATTGTATCATCCACTGTGATATCAAACCAGAGAATATTCTCCTTGACGCAGATTTTAATGCCAAAGTATCAGATTTTGGGCTAGCAAAACTTGTTGGCAGGGACTTTAGCCGGGTTCTGACAACAATGCGTGGTACCAGAGGCTATCTAGCTCCAGAATGGATATCTGGACTTCCAATTACTGCCAAGGCTGATGTCTACAGCTTTGGAATGACATTGTTGGAGATTATAGGTGGTCGCAGAAATATTGAAACAAGCAATGTGGAATCACAAAAATGGTTTTTTCCACCCTGGGCAGCCAAGCAAGTGAGCCTGGGAAACATTCTGGAGCTTGTAGATAATCACCTGGCTATGGGCATTGATGAAGAAGAGGTTAGACGAGCAGCAATGGTGGCTATCTGGTGCATTCAGGATGATGAGGACTCAAGACCCACAATGGGCACTATCGTGAAGATGTTAGAAGGAATTGTTGATGTTTTGACTCCTCCAGTTCCCAGAACTCTACAAGCTCTCATGGATGAAAATGTTGTGTCTCAAACAATGACAGTGGATTCTGAAATGGATTCACTGATTTCTTCACCTTCTTCAGTTGTTGTTGTCGATGCTTCCAAAGATTTGGAAAATAGCTAAATTGCTTCGAAGGTTAAACTGTTTGCAGAGGAGTTTGCTGTTTTGTTCGAGGAAAACTCCATGGAGAAAACCTCATACTCCTGTTGCGTGCCCTTGCAATGTAATTTTCTACCTGTTGTAATACAATGTAATTCAAATTTTGAACTGTTAACAATGAATGGGTGACTTCTATTTCATTGCAGAAACAAATTACAGTAAACTCAGATGAGAAAATGACATGAGGTTTGATAGGTTTATGTAGGAAATGTTTTCCTCACATTTGGTCAAAAACATGATCATTTACTATTCTGTTGGCAAATCTATTCACAAAATGTTTTAAGTGCACATTGAAAAGGTATGGACAACCCTGCTGATCTGTTAAAGGCAGCTCAGATTGGCAATCATTGGCTGTGCAAAATTGTTTCCAGACAATCACTGCAATATACATTGTAAATAGCAAATCTTCAGGTCAGTCTGAAAGCACATTGATGATGATGGTTGAATTATTTTGGAACTATTAACATTGAATAAGCTCTTCTGGGAATAAAATCGCCATTTAATGGGTGGCATATTCTCTAGAATTGTGGAAGCATTGGCATCTCTATGACATTTGTTTTTACCTGTCTTGGAGCTTTGGATTGTATTGCTTGCAAATTTTACATGGCAGTGTAGCTAAAATTGATATTTATTGACAGAGTAATTTGGACCAATATGTTGTATGAAACTTTGTTGAGCTTTTCATGGATCAGCTAGGACACAGACCTTGGACCTTCCATTTGCTGCTGGAGTGCTCTACCAAGCTACTGGCCCCTATTGGACCAACCCATCTTTGGTTTGGATGTGGCTTATTTCCAATACCCCCTTTAAGCGACAGTAGGTGCTTCGGGCTCCTAGCCTGGCCTGGGTCTGATACCATGTTGGGTTTTCATGGACCAGCTAGGACACAAACCTAGGACCTTCCATTTGCTGATGGAGTGCTCTATCAACTGAGCTACTGGCCCCTATAGGACCAGTTCATTTTTGGTTCAGATGTGACTTATTTCCAACAAACCTGACCACATAATTGCTGTTATGTTTCCATTCTGTTTCTCCTGGTCTGCTTCCATGTTGTTATGCTCTGATACATTTGATGAAGCTTAACAGGCTAGCCATCAGAAGGCAGAAGATTTGGTATTTGTTGATTTAAGTCTTCATTTTTTTTGTGCCAATTGGGCTTCCAAAGTCAAATGGTAGGATGTGAGATTAGAACTTAATGGGTGACAACAATAATAAGTTGCCTACTCGGATTGTTCAGCAGGATGCTAAGGCCTTTTGACCGATCAGAGAAGAGTCAGAGAAGAAAAGCTGCTTCAGGGTTCTGCATTGTGTTGCTGTTCCAGGGCAACAATTTTTCATAGTTCATTTGTTTCTCAGTTTTTGCGCATTTCCATGCTTGACATTATGACACGCTGCAAACGTTGTACCTACCATATATTACTTATCATTAAAATTGGCATTCCTCAATACTAGTTTGGATTTCTATACGCAAGTCAATAGTATATCAACTTCTATAGCTGCTACCTATGGATATTGGATCCCGATCAATGAAATTTGTCCATGTGTTTGCTTTAATGTATTTTTTTTTGTTTATAATCAAATTAAAGTGCAAACTTCTTGCCCTAGATAGGTTGAAATTTGGGTTTCTGAGTCTGTCATTTATGCTTTTGATATGAAAAAAAATGAAAATTAATATATTTACTATTTTTTCACATATTTTTTAATATATATAAATTTATAATAGAACTACTTCCTGCCAGAAATCTCTTCAAACTCCATTTCCTGTTTCCTGGGCATTTGAGTCATCCTAACTAGAGGGGGCTAAGCTTTGGATGTCCAGAAGAGTGCTTTATAGCCAGGGTAGTGTATAAATTTTGCAATTGACTTCCAATCCTTAAAACTACAATCAGATCTTCAAATCTTTTCTACATTTGGAGCAAATCTTCATGAGCTCTGCCACATCTCTCTTTTCCTTCACGAAGCATATACAAAGTATATGATTTGAAAGGTTCTAAAGTTTGTACCATGTTACGAACCTGGGCAGTTACAAAATATAGGATCCTAAGAGGCCACATCAACTTACAGGTCATTAGGGGAAGAAAAAGCAACTCAAGCCTAAGTACAGTGTAGTTCAGTATGGGTCCACCACCCTTTAGTGTATGAGATCCACTCCAAAGTTAAGTGCGCTTTGATTTTCCTTGTAGCCCAATAGTTCAGTACTTTTTCAGGTGGAAACATCACTGCCATTAACACATTGCATTTTCTAATTGGCCTTATACTATAGCTTGTTCTTGTCTCTCGTTCTTCGTTTGAAAGATGCTATAGTTCCCCCGTGATAATGCATCGAGGCTACAAATTATTATTATTTGATTTGTAAGAGGAAAGCCACAGGATAATTGTATTCAAGATATTTTTTACTTGGTTTGAGCACTTAAAACAAAAAAGAACTAGTATTGTATAACAGGTGTAAACATCAAAAAAGGAGGCCCCTGTTTTCGAATATTAGTTTATCCTCGTCAAAAGTGGGAAAAGCTATTCTATTTGGTTTTTATACATTTTTTTATAGAAAAATCTGATTTTAGTTGCCCTGTGTGAAAGTGGGGCCCTGAGTGCATTCGGTCCAGGGGAATATGGATCTGTAGGGAATCCGATGTAATTGGGGAAATTCGTAACTTGTGTTATTTCCATCGATAACAATTTATTTTAGGAGGCACTATGTTGTGAGTGTAATGCAAACTGTCAAAGGAAGATTCGGTTTTATATCAACTCACTCCCAAACGGTTTTATATCAAGTCACTCCCAACTATTGGGGCACAAGAAATGACATTCGGATGTAAGCTCAACATTTTGTGAGATTTTAAATTGTCCATAACTCTTTAATTTAGATTGTGAAGGACAAAGTAAAGAAAGACTGCTCTAGATATTAAAATTAAAAAAAGACTAGTTCCTAGATACTAAAGGGAGAAAAAACACTAATGTCATAGAAACTTAGGTAGTATGAGGCACGTCCAATTTGAAAATTTGAAAGTTCGATTTTACACATCCTTAAACCTAACTTCTAGGGTGCCTTGATATGGGACACATAGGATTTCTATACATTAGTAGCAAACCCACTACATGGAAGCAAAGGAATTAGAGTTGCACAACTTTGAGGAGCCATAGATTAATGTGCTACTAGGGTAATTCACTAATGTGATGGCCAATGGAATGATACGAGAATTTCTACTAATGTGACATATGTCATTTTATGGATCTATTCCAAGTTCCATTTTACCAAAGTGACACATAGGATGAGCCTTAACATAATCACAAAATTGAACAAAGAAGTCAAATAAATGCTAGAATGAGGTCTTATTCAAGAAAGTATGAGCCCTTGAATAGTACCCATAGTACTTACTTCAAAGAAAGAAGAGAATGGAGAATATGTGCAAACTCCTATGTGATAAATAAGATCACTCGTAAATATCAATTCCATTGCTTCTCATGGTAAGTGATGTGCAATACTTTTAAAGGATTGATCTCACTTGAGTGGATATAATCAAATTAGAATTAGAGGGATTCATTATCCAAAACTGGATCTTATTTACAATCAAAATTAATCCAATTTAATCAATGAATTCAATTCACATATTTTATTGTTGGAGAGTCATTTCCATTAGTTGGGCACATCAAGTAGGTATGCATATGGTTGTTGAAGACTTAGGGCATTCTCCAACATCCTAGAGGTGAATAAATTTTTTACACATAACTTTGACAAATAGAATTTTGGCTCACATTGATAGGTTCATCCCTACTGACACATGCTTGCTTCCATTGATAGTTTGGGTGCTTTGATGAACACTTGGATATCTTGACAAACAATCAGAAATAAAAGTGAATACATAACTTATGAATAGGAAAATAATGATAATTGAATGTGGCAATAAAATTAGAAACAATAGCGAGTTCATTTTGACTACCAAAAGTTAGAATTCTTGATTTCCATTAATTAGGAAGTCCAAATATCTACTTAAGGAGTTTGTCAATCCATTTGGGGCTGGCACTCTTGCTTACATTTAGGAAAAGATAAATTATGATGTTGTAGCCATTGGTGGAACATAGCTCGAGGTAGAGCAACTTGTGGATGCATTAATCACTCTTGTCACTTGTTGAAGAGTTAAAAAGGTTAAATTTGGATCAACATTCATTTATATTGATTGTACTTCACTAGTTATAGTGGATTCTAAAGAGTATATACTTTTCCAACTACAATTTTTCTCTTTTTGGGTTTCTCAAAAATGTGTCACAATCATTGTCAGGTCTTTTACTTCTATTTTTATGTTTTCATATTATATTGGTTTTGTATTGTATTTCTTGTTTTACATTTACTTAAAGGACTTTTTGAGTAGTTAGCATTTATAATCCATAGTTTTTGAGCTCTTTTGTAGTATCAAAAGTAATTTATGGATTCAAATGGTATTAAAGTGGATTTGGAAAGTTTATAGGTGGTTTAAATCACATTTTTAATAGAATGTAGTGGTATGCCCACTAAACACCTAGTAGTGGTAGTAGAGATTTGAGAGAACTTGAGCTTAAAATTGGAACCCATAAGTGAAATCAAGGAAAAAGAACGATGGGGCATGAGGTGGAAGAGATATGAATGATGTTGAGGAGAGATTCAAGAAGCTAGAGGTAGATATTGTGATTTCTCATCGTATGGGGAAAATGGATATGTTTGAGATTGTGTTGATGGCTATAATAAAAAGTTAGGCATGTTTAAGATACTTTAAATGAGGAAGAAGAGGAGCCCAAGTTTACATATGAGCTTGACGAGACCTCAAACAACAACTCACTATTTTTCAAAGCAAAGGAGGAGATAGAGATGCAACCATTTAATGATTGTGAAAAAATTGGAACAATGGGTCTCTCAAATGGAGGCATATTTTAGTTTAAATAAACTAAATTGCTATAAATATATTTATTATTATTTGTACATGTTAGCATGGCAGGAAAAAGAGTTGTTAAAGAAGCTAGTTTATACTATATGCTATGAAGAGGATGGAACTATTTAGTGACATTAATTTTGATAATGACAAGGACAAAGTGTCAAAGAGTAAACCGACGAATTTAGAAAGAAAGTGATTTAGCTAAGAAGAGATGTATAGGAAAGGGATATGTTGATGAAGTACATTGGAGGATTATTTATACATCTTCATAGGGTACTATTACTAAATAAACCTCAAAATATTGATGAGGCAAGTGCATAGGTTCATTATTTGGAGATGGATGAAAAGAAGTCCAACTCATTCATGAAAAAACAACAAATTAAGAAAGAGGGGAAATAGGGAAAGGATTCCCAAAAGGGAAAAAATAAATAGAAAGACAAGAAGTCTACTAATATTACCATGAAGAATAGTGATAAAAGAAAAGAAAAATATTATCATAACATTGTGAGAAAGAGGGTTAGAATGAAGATGACTTTTGGAAATTACATTGAGTTACACACATTTAAAAAACCTAAAAAGAACAAGGTGCTACAAATTCACTTAAAGGTAAAGGGGATTGAGTGTACTTAAATGCGAATGATGAAATATTTGTGAACTATGATGAAGATGACAACCATGGTTTGTGATAAAACTCAAGATGAGGATGTCTTCCAAGATTTTCCATGTGAAACTTTAGTTGAAAGGTAAAAAAAATTGATGCTCATTTTTGATAGTCATTCTTAGGTAATTTGGTTGGAAACAAAGAAGCTCCCAAAATTGTATTTCTTAGGTTGGCTAAAGTAGGAAGTATTATCAATCAAATTTTTTAGTAAAATCTACATATTTAGTGGAATTCAAGGATGAGGTAACTGTGGATGTTATATTTTGAGACGTATGTAAGATTGTTCTTGTAGTCCATCTCTCTATGAGCATGATGCAATTTTTAATCGCATATTCACAAAATACTAATTTAAAAAATGGATAAAAGATGATGGCCAAATTGTGTGTGGGAAAATCTAAGGTATCCCTAGTGAATGGTGCCCAAGAAAGACAATAAATTCTATAGGAAAATTTGTTTTATTGATGTCGTAGGGAAAGAGAGTGAAAGAGCAACTAGTTGAGGTTAAAACAATTCATGTCTTGCATTTAGGAAAGGAGAAAGGAGATATAGACTATTTGATTAATCATTTTAGTGATCATTTTGAAGAACCTAACGGGATACCTCTCATATATATATATCAAACAAACATATGATCCATTTATTGATAGATAGTCCATTTCTAAGAATATGATTGTACCAACAATGCATTTTATAGGCCAATGAAGTAAAATAATAACTTTGAGATTTATTGGAACAAGGAGTCATATAGCCTAACACTTCATTGTATTTTTCTTTAGCTATGTTGATGTTGAAGAAATATGGAACATAGAACATATACATTAACTACTGGGTGAATGATTTCATTCAATGTGATATGATTCAATTTTATTCAGTAGATTCTCTATTTTATATTATATATGATATAATGTTCAAACCTATAGTCCATTTGATTTGATTTTATTGTCCATGTGATTACTTATTAATGGGTAAACATTTTTCAAGTGAAGGGGCCAAAGGGAACTTAAGGGTGTGAAATAAGTGGACTGGGAGGACATTAGGGGACATAATTAGATGTGTTAATGTGACTTAGGGGATTTAAAAGAAAAAAATAAGTATAGTAGGTAGACTAAGGGGACTTAAGGGGATGAATTAAGGGGACTAAACGGATGGAATAAGGGGACTAAGGGGATGAAATATGGGGATAAATTAAGTGGACTAAATGGATGGATGGAGGGTTAGTACCTTATAAAGGCTTGTTCAATTCATGGGTATGGTATTGGATGATATTTTTAAAATAAATAACAATGAAAGAAATGAGATTGGCATGGTGGTAATTAGAGGTAATATTATTGTAATGATTGAATATTTGGAGCTAGTCAATAGGGGGTAATATTATTTTGATGAAACATTTGTAATTAATGGATTTAGCTACATTAAAAAAATATAATTATTTTTGCACTTGGTTAAAATGATAGTGAAATATGGTGATTAACATGAGTTGAAGGTACCTAAGGAGTCTAAGAGGATGGATTAAAGGGATAAGCTAAGTGGATTAATGTGATAGATTAACGGTTCGTACTTTGTGAGGTTTTGGCCACTTTATGAATCCAATCTATTATATATATGTAATAACAAACCAACCAAGATCTATGCCATAGTGAGTCATTACATCATAACATTTGATAATAGGATAAATAGTGTTATTTCCCATTAATCATAGAGTAAAAGAGTCAAGAAAGATTCACAAAAAACTAGATACCTAGAGCACTACATGCAAAAGAATATGAATGAGAGAAAAACAAAGCTAGGTGAATGCATTTATAACAAATGTAAAGGAAGAAGATAGAATATAAAGATACACAACTAATTTCACTCACCATTATTAAGCCTAAGTAAGCCTACCAAATTAAAATAAACTAGGTGGAGGAGAATACCTAATAGACTAATGAAAAAGAATAACAACCTACACCAGTGCCCCCTTCAAGCATAGTTGAGGTGGGTGAAAAATGGGTCCTATAATTTGTAGTTTAATGAGGTATCGATTAACATATTAATCCATTATAGAGAAGATTCCTTGTAAGAAAAGAGGAAAAATACCTTTAAATTACAAAAAAAGTATCATCCCAAAGAAGAGAGAGAAGGACCATGCAACCTACCAAAATAGAATATGCCCTTGCAAGATGAATAAGTCCACGTAATAGAGATAATGTGTTCATAAATGGTCTCATGATGAGTGTTAAAGTAGGCCCCTCTACATGAAACAATGCATCTTCCTTTCACAAGAAGGAAACCCTATAATGTGAGTTTGTTGAGTTACCACTCCAAATGTGTAATGAATAGAGAAAATACATGAATAAAGTATTTGAAGACTACCTAGTGTGAAAAGGTATCACAATTGAATCAAGAGTCTCAAACCTAATTGAATAAAGTAACATATCAAAACCATGTGGACATACATGAATAAAATTTACTAAAGATGTGAAGATAACAACTATAAAATAATTTCATCTAAGTGAAAGATTGATTCCTCAAAGGTGTCCTCAAAATTCAAGATGTTCGACTCCATAAATAAATATAAGATATCTAATAAGTTTACTCCCAATGAGGTGGATCATAAAAATTTATATGAACCTCCTACAAAGAATTGTTGGTAGCTCATAATAAAACAACACTAAACTCTAATGAAACAACAAGTTATGATAGTGGAATTTTAGTGCATTTCATCAAAACTACACTACTCATTCAACAATGGTGTGTCTACACTAGATGGTTGAGTATGAATAATAATATGATTTACCAATGTTGGAGTGGAAGATTCCTCAACCTTAGGATGTTTACTTAGGAATAAACAATATGAACCCTAAATATGAAATATGCGACATACATGCCAAATAATCCATTGAAGTCTCTAGGGGAGAAGATCAACCATAAAGATAAGTCTCTATAACATTAGGACATTCAAGATCTTGATAGACAACAATCATTCTAGCTATATCTTGATCATTTGATTGAAAAATATCAAGGGGTATAATCCATTACATAAAAAATCCTTTTGGAACGGATAGTCATGAGATTCTCATATCCTATATTCTAGTCCCAAGATCACAAGGGCACTCAATGTTAGTGGTGGCTATCACGATGTTGATATTTCCATTACAAATAAATCAAACCCAAGACATGTTCAATATTGTCCCTCCATAGAAATTTTTGGGATATGGTTTCAAGAACCAATCCATGAAGACATGGAAAGAGATGAAGGCACTTGAAATGCTTCAAGATACCATCTCATTAGGATTTATAGTTTCATCTATCCAATTCAATAATAATGCGATTACTTTTGATAACCATGACTAAATTCTCAAATTAGTTAAGGAAACCAATAAAGAGACCCCCCAAAAGGACACTTTATCTTAGTTTATGATTTGTAATAATCTTATAAAGAAAAATCAAACAAGTATGAGGGTATGAAACTAATATTAAAGCACTTATATTAATTGACAGTATTTCCAAGTTTTCAAATATATTAATTGTATAAAGTATAGTTTAGATAATTTATAGATTCTAGAATGAGAAGAAACAAATGATTCTAGCATGTTTGTGTAAGATATGACTTTGAAAAGGTCTCAAAATAGGAATTACATAGCAAAAAAATGAGAAAATGTCATTTTGGTAAGAATAATTTGTCAACATAGAAAACCACTTACACCATATGAAGCTTATAAAAAAACAGCCCATTAAAAACACATGCTAAAATCTAACATGGTGCAGAGCATCATACCAACATACTCTTAACAACATCATTTCTTCAAGGAACTTCCTTCCCAAATCAAATCAAGAGAAGATCAAATTATACTTTCATCAAAATTCACAATCCATCAACTATTTACAAGCTATCAATCTTCCTTTTTCCAAAATCAACAGACCACATCAAAATCAAATGCAAAATTCATCTTTACCATCACAAAACATCAATGCCAACCTGACCAATCCATACTTCAACATAGACTCCTCAACACAACTCACAACCAAGGAAACCAATCATGTACCTCTACATTACTAGACTTCTAAATCATTGAAAACATCATAATCTTAATGAAAACAAGCTAAATATAGATTCCCATATCACTGTTCTACCATATTATCAAATTTTGCACATAAACCTTACCTAGCACATTGAATCCACAAGTCCAAGAAAATCACTATAATACCAAACTCTACCTTCCACACCTTGCCCAAACACTGAAATAACCTCAACATCATATAGGTCAATATTCAACACTCCCAAATATTGTGTCATCAGATTATCCTTAACTATGCAGATAAGCACCATTTTGTCAATTAGGTCTCTTTACCCTAGATCGGGTAAGAATCCTTAAACTCAACCTATTTCCCCTAAATTAAATACACCTTTAGAGGCCCATTATTGTTAAAAAACAACATAAAAAAAGTTTTTAGTCATTAGTGCTACATAAATCATTAGATTCTTAGCCTGTGCACCTAAAAAGGCTACTAGAATAGGCTTATTTTACAAAGGAAGTGTTCCATAAACTCCACCAAAGCATCAAAAACCTACAAAAAGTCCTTAGTGATGCTGTAAAACTTAGGGTTTTGACACTTTTAAGGATTAAAAGGCTTCATAATGTATTGTTCTTTCAAACCCTTGATTATAGGGTGAAAACACCAAGAAATAAGGAGGGTTTCTTGAATGAAACATTTGCAAACCTCTATTTCTCTGGCCACCACCTGGAACATGTTTGTTTATGTCTTCCAAGACCTTTGGAACCAACTCCAAGCCCATGTATTTTATATTTCTCCACTGTCATACTAAAAACCATCCGTTTCTGACTGGAAAACTCAGAATTTCCTCCTTTAACACAACAAATCTCCACCTCCTCACTTACCCTTGCACACACACACACACACATCTACATAAAAAAATATTTATAAATAAAAATTCCTAACTATCCCATCCCACCTTCCTACAGGGTTTCCATTGGTGGGATGGGCCTTAATCTTTTAAATGACTCTCAAAACAACCTACAGACTGAAACTCAGAATCTGATTTCAATCTACTTTATTATTGAATTTACAATTCCTATAACCTTCAAGAGTGAAAGAAGACTCTTTCCTTAACAAGAATCAAAACTTAGAATGTTGGAATCACTATACAAACCAAAAATAAGAGAGAAAAGCTTTCAAAATAATTGAACATGGGTATTTTATTGCTTTTTTTGAATTTTTAATTATAAGATCTACTTTTTCTCACCTCATAAAGCTCTTTATAGAAGTTTCCACTTAATAAATGATTGTCCAACTTCCTCCATCGGTTCAAACTACCTTTTCACTCTTCATATGCCTAATTTTCTTGTTTTTTAGTTAATGTAACAACTTTCAACAATATTGCAATAATGCAAGTTTTGCATTTTTCCTACTTTGACCTCCTAGTGACCCATTACATGGATTAAATACATGAGATATGACATTATATGACCTTTTACATCATTTTTCCATTAAATTTTGTGATGAAATCATGACCTTTTACAATGCACTTTTGAACATTCATAGTTTTACAAATTTGAAAAACATTTGAGGATCAAGGTGCTCCTGCACCATAACACCATATGAAAAATAATAAAGTTGTTAAAGTCTAATTGTAAAAATAAAAACTATGCTGGAGAGGGCCTATTCCACAAGCTAAGTTAGTAATGTTGCTAAATTTATATTCTCTATCAAATATGTTGGAAGCTGTAGCATCAAATATTATCACCATTGACAATTTCACACTATGTTTTTCTCCCCTTAATTTATTGTGTTGATATTATTGTAGTGGTGAGAGATTTCTTTCTCCTTTGAATTCAAATATATAAAAACAATATTAAATGCTGAGGCAGACATGATAATTTATTTATTTCTTAAAGCCAACTTGATGAGAAGTCACATCATTTTGTGTAAAGTTATCTCTTATGTGAAAGAGGTCGACTCTTCATGGAAAGGAATCTTGGTGTCTATATATTCAAGGCGACTCACATTCATTTGGAATCTCATTCATTTTTTCAAGACAACTTCACACACCTAGAAGGAGATCATCATTTTACAGCAGATCGATTATTATTCTCAAGGAATTCACATTCTTCAAAAGGAGTTTGCATATCTACAATAGATTGATATATATTCAAGAAGATTGTTATTTATTATTGATTGTGTATTTGCATCTAGAGAGGTGCTATAATCATTGCATCAGTTCGTCCTAGTGTGTGGCCTAATTGTAAAGTAATTAGTTGCTCTTTTATTCAATATATAAGTGATATATTTGTGGCTAGGTTTTTAGATCCCTCGATTAGGAGAGTTTTCCTAGGGTAAAAGTGTTGTGTTTATTGTTCATGTGTTGTATTTATGCTTATTGCAAATCTGATCCTAAAACTAACATGGTATTAGAGCGGGTCTAAGGAAAAGATCCGATTAGATTTGGTTAAACATAAACTTAGTCGGGAAGTAATGATTGAAGCCACAGGCCTGTTCAATGCAAAAATAAATGTTCAATGTGGTTGTAGTGGTGATGTATGGAAGATGAATCCTATGGTATTCGTTGATTCATTGATTAAGGGTAGATTAACACTTCATGGCATTTCTCCTATGTCGTATTTTCTTTGGTTGTGTGGAAGGAAGTCATGATGATTTATTTTTACTCTATTGATTATTGAAACTCTTTCATCGCATGAGTGTGGGTGCATTGATTCATAATGTGATCTCAAGATTTAAATGGAGTCTTCAATCTTTACTAAATGGTCGATTCATATTCCCACTTTCCATGAGGCCGAGATCGAGTGAAAGTGGAAAAGATGAGACACAGCTATACGTCTATCTCATTGGTGTACCAACATAAAGAGATAAGTATTTTATGCTTGTACCTTGAATGAATTTTTTATGTAGTTATTAATTCATGCAATAACATTGGAATAGTGAATCATGTATGATTCTAGCTTTGGTTTTTTCTTTGAGATAGTTTAGTTCTATGAACTATTATTAAACTCTCTAATATGCTTTCAAGACAGACCAAGAGGCATAAGAGATTGCATTCAAGGGAGGAAGAGCTTGATGCATCATGTGAGGAATTCACATAGGCTGAAGAGATAAACTCAACTAGAGACATCTTTCGAAGAGGAATAACCTATTCAAATTGTCATTGTGATCAATTTCTTTGAAGAGCAAGAATTAACATTTAGAGGGAGTTTGACAAACCAACAGAGGTGACCTTGGATGAGGAGGTCAGGAGGTTGATGCAAGTACTTGGAGCTTCAGAGGGAGTCACATCATCATGAAGATCTATTGTAATGTATATTTCTCTGTGACAAAGAAGTATGAGGTGAAAGCCCTTGTTAGTGTATATTTCTCTGTGACAGAGAAGTATGAGGTGAAAGCCCTTGTTAGTGTATATTTCTCTATGATGAAGGAGTATGAGGTGAAATCCCTTGTTAGTGTATATTTCTCTTTGACAAAGAAGTATGAGATGAAAGCCCTTGTTAGTGTATATTTCTCTGTGATGGAGAAGTATGAGGTGAAAGCCCTTGTAGTGTATATTTCTTTGAGACGGAGAAATATGAGGTGCGAGCCCTTGTCCATCTTTGAGACAGAGATGTGGTTCTTTCCACACATGGGAGTAGCCATGGTGGACGTCATGTTGAGAGACTCCATGAAAACATCATGTTGAGAGACTCCGTGATGAACCCTTTGTACTTTTATTTTTTCCACACATGGGAGTAGCTATGGTAGACGTCATGTTGTGAGACTCCATGAAGACATCACGTTGAGAGACTCCATGATGAGAACTTGTGCACATGTTTCTTTCCACACATGGGAGTAGCCTTGGTGGACATCATGTTGAGTGACTCCATGAAGATATCATGTTGGGTGACTCTGTGATGAAATCTTTTCCACAAATGAGTGTAGCCATTGTGGGTGTCATGTTGAGAGATTCCATGACATGGGTATCTGAAAAAGATATCTCCCTAGCTAAGAGGGAGTGTTGATGTTATTGTAGCAGTGGGAGATTTCTTCCTCCTTTGAATTCAAATATATAAAAACAATATTAAATGTTGAGGTAGACATTTATTTATTTATTAAAGTTGACTTAATGAGAAGTTGCATCATTTTGTGTAAAGTTGTCTCTTAGGTGAAAGAGGTCAAATCTTCATGGAAAGGCATCTTGGTGTCTATATATTCAAGGCGACTCACATTCATTTGGCATCCAATTCATTTTTTCAAGACAACTTCGCACGCCTAGAAGGAGATCAACATTTTATAGTAGATCGATTATTATTCTCAAGGAATTCACATTCTTCAAGAGGAGTTTTCATATCTACAACAAATTGATATATATTCAAGAAGATCGATATTCATTATTGCTTGTATATTTGCATCTAGAGAGGTGCTATAATCATTACATCAGTCTGGCCTAGTGTGTGGCCTAATTGTAAAGTAATTTGCTACTCTTTTATTCAATATATAAGTGATATATTTGTCGCTGGGTTTTTCTCCCTTGAGTAGGAGGGTTTTCCTAGGGTAAAAGTGTTGTATTTATTGTTCATGTGTTGTATTTCTGCTTATTGCAAATCTGTTCCTAAAACTAAGATATTGGACCTGATTAAGCACCTAATTTCCCAAATTATGCATTCCATGGCCTTTTTTTAACAATATCGAGAAATTACAAGCACAAAATAAATGCATTCATTTGATAATTTTCCCCCGACATCTTATTTTATAGAAATTAGGGCAAGGACAATGTTTCCCTATGGCGAAAGTGTCCCCCTATTCTACTTGGCCCCAAATTTGAATATATGTTACTGTCAAAATTTTATCATTTCCAATTCAAGTTGCAAATGTTGGCTATTGAGATCAAATTTGTGGGAAATTAAATAAATTCCTATAAATACCTAGTTATTGTATCATTTGAAACCTAACAAGAGCTATCTAGGAAATCATTAGAGAAATTATTATCAAGAGCACTATCAAGAAAGTCAAGAGCAACATTTTAGAGCTTTATTATAGAAATTCAAGATCCAAACATCATTTCAAATTCTATGTGACTTTATACATGTTCATTTTATCATTGTTTGTGAAGGCTAACCCTTTTGTAGGTCTCCAAGCAATTCAAGTAAGATCCAAGACCTTGAGGTGATGTGCATGATTCTAATCCTTCAAGGAAAGCCATTGAAGGCTGGTGAGTTTCAACACTTTGTTGATTCATCATTCCTTCCTATCATTTAGCTTTCTATCATTGACATTGCCATTGTGGAAATGGAAACACAAACATGGGGTTTGACTAAGGAAAGCCCCTAATTGGAACAACATTTTCTCTCTCTTTGAATATGCAGATTTTAGGTTTAAAAGAGATTGAAGGAAGCTTGAAAATCCATTTTTCCTTGTTGCATTTAATACCCTACACCTTGTCAAGCCACAAAAAATCACTTACAAAATTATTTGATAGTGATCCAACAAATTTGTAGGTAGAATCAATTAGGAATTGTATTGTTAGTGTTCACATGGGATAGAGTGTGTGAGGTAAAGTGAGTTAAATAAATAACTCACACAGTTATTATGGGTGTTGATATATGTAATAAATAATTGTAATAATATTAAGTTGTTAAGAAACAACTTAATATATTAATAGTCATAGAGTTTGTTTAATATGTTATTTTATTTGAGGTATGTACTTTGAGTTGTTGAAACAACTCAATATATTTAGGGATGTTGTTTATGAAGTTTCCTATAAAATAGGATTTAAAAATCCTATATATATGTAATGTATTAGAGTGGAATATAGTGAAGCATGTATTGTTTTGAATCGAATTAATTGCAACTTCTCTGTCCATATTTTCTATTATGGTATCAGAGTGGATTTTGGGTTGATGAGATTATCTCCAATTCGATTATGTGGAATTCATTTATTGTACTGTGTATTATTTATTTTATTGAATATTATATTTGTTATTTTTTTTAGAGTTAGGTGCCTTAGTAGCAACAATCTACTTTCACCAAAGTTAGCCAAAGAAGGGGCATTCTCTATTTAGCAGGTGATTCTCTTTGCTTAGTATACTTGATTATCAACTAAGATATGGTTTTCCTCGAGGAGGTGGATCACACCTTTCTTGCAGGGTCATATTCATCCATTGGTGGCATGTCTTGGATTCAATTGATATTTTCTATGTTGATCAGACTAGTTCATGTTTGCATTTGATCATCCTTGTTCGGTTTTGGCTTCTTACTTCAGATTGTTACATAAGAATCATTTGTATTGGGCCTTCTATTCATTGCCTCGCCTTTCCATTGATCTGCTAATATAATTCCTGGCTAAAGTCTTGTTCATTGCTTGGTTAGCAATCTGTTGAGGCAGATCAAGTTTTCCTTGCCATTTTTTTGTGTGATCTCATACTCAGAAGGGAGTGGTTGCACCATTATTTGATTGAGCTATTTCAATTGGCAGTTTGTGATATTGCTTTGGTCAGGTACTTCATTCAATCGAGTCTATTTGAAGAGCTGACATTGTTCATGTGGAGTTTTCTCTCATTATTTGTGGATTGGTCCAATTGGATCATGTTGAGATCAAGGATACAACTTCGTTGGAAGATAGTTTGCGTGCAACGTGTGGGATGTAACTAGTGTAGTTTATTCTAGCTTTGCCTCTTTGTATTCTCCCGTATCTTTATTGGATTTTATTTTGCTCCAACCCACAAGAGAACTGCTTGGTGGTCCATGTTCATTCCATCTTCATTAGTGATGAGGCAAAATTCATGATCTTTTTGAGCCGAAATTCCCTATCTCCATCAATGTGTCATCAAAGTCCAAAAATTAAAAAATTAAAAAAAATATTAAAATTTCCTTACGAACACATTTTCAGCAGTGACCAACGTTCGATTAAGGTTTGTATATATAATCCTCAAAGTCAAAATTTCTTAGTACAAAACCTATTGGAGGATGGAGGCATCAGAGGTTGGAGGTCAATCAACAACCTCTCATTAGTCACCAATGATGAGGCCGCTTATCAACTTTGGTGGCATTTTATTTTCTATTATGTGTGTTTTTTTTCAACTTTTATGTGTGGTGTGTGATGTTGAAAAATGATTGTATTGGAGAGAAAATGACTGTAGGCATCCTTTGACTATGGTGATCCTTTGACTTTTTTACTTCGTTAGAAGATGATCGGTCAGTGAATATGTTCATTGGCAATGGTGCTCATGTGCAACAAGATCTAAACAACAAGATCCATATAGTAGTATGCAACTTGATATGATTTGATTTTTGGTGTTCCTAGTTGTGTGAATAAATGGAAATTTCACATGTAGGGAGGAATAATAACCATTGTTCCATTTCCCACTTTTTTCCAAAATGACTAAAGTCAAGGATAACTTCCAGTGGAAGTGGCATTTGTCTATGTTGTTCGAGATTGAGTGACAACGATCAATATCAGTGACTACAATTAAGAACATTGTGTTCTTATGGAATGTAATGGAAACCTTTCCTAGTATGTTGTTTTCTCTAACTTCCCTGATGTACAAGCATAGTGGTGAACAAAAGCACTAGAGTAAGTCAGTTCATGGATCTTGAAAGGGTTTGTGGGAGGATCCAAAAAACTACACAATGTGAACATATGGATGGGTTCCTAATCATGTCCAGGTTTTTGGTAAACCTGTGTGAAAACCATGAAAGGTTGATGGGAGGTGCCTTTTGTTTTGAATCAAGATCATAACCCATAAGAGTTGGGTTTACTGTAGATGAAGGGTGTGAGTTTTTACCATGTTCACACTAAGGGGGGGAATGTTGGGAATTTTATTGTTAGTGTTCACATGGGATAGAGTGTGTGAGGTAAAGTGAGTTAAATAAATAACTCACGTAGTTATTATGGGTGTTGATTTATGTAATAAATAAGTGTAATAATATTAAGTTACTAAGAAACAACTTAATATTATTAATAGTCATAGGGTTTGTTTAATATGTTATTTTATTTGAGGTACGTACTTTGAGTTGTTGAAACAACTCAATATATTAAGGGATGTTGTTTATGAAGTTTCCTATAAAATATGATTTACAAATCCTATATATATGTAATGTATTAGAGTGGAATATAGTGAAGCATGTATTGTTTTGAATTGAACTAATTGTAGCTTCTATGTCCATATTTTCTAATAGAATCAGGAAGCTCAGATCTGACATTAGAAGATTGCAAAAATAGATCTGAAATACCCCTACAAGGACATAGATACCCTTGAGTGAATTTGTCCTCCTATTTAGATCATCTTCGAATTTACAAGATAGGTGCATAGAGCTTCGCCCCTCTTAGATTTGGTTGCAAACATTTATTATCATTTTTTGATTGTCAAAATCTTGTGTTTTCATAATAGGTCACATGGACTAATTAGGTTAACCAAGTAAAATCAATTCTAATTCATATCCCACCCCCCACAAAGATCTAGCTCCAAGTCTGATTGACTCACCTAAAAGGTTGAAACTAGTCAATCTAATTACCTTGTTTATTTGCATCCTAATGGAATCCTAGACAAAGGGAGGCTTGGTCTTAGGGTTCTATTGCATTTAGGACCCTCCCACCTTTTTCACCATTTCATTTTGGTGACCCGACCTATTAACATCATATACATGAAATTTCACCCTAGATCTAAGTTTTGCATTGTTCATTTATGGTTTTCATTTTTTATTCATAAAAGACAAAAAATAAAAAAATTGCATACAATATTGCATCATAGGTTGCAATAGGATTAGTTTAGTCATTTAGGTTAGATCTACATTCAAAATTATATTCTTGTCATTTTTTGTTACACATTTTCATTTCAGTTAGATTATCTTAAATTGAGAAAATTCTAAAAAAATACTCAGTTATAAACCTGTTTTCACAAAAAAACAAAACCCTTAGATAGTTTAATAAACATTCAAACTTTTAGTTTTCATAAACCCTATCAAGGACATAGATGCACTTGGGTACTTTTGTCCAGCTACTCTTGGCTCAATCAAAATTTTCCCAGATATCCATGTTTGTGTCCTTAGTCTGTTCTTGCTTGTTGATTGTGGATTTGGAATTCCTAATTGCATTCATTTAGGAATCTTTCATATAGCTCAAAAAGTGAAAAAAATTGCATTGATTTGTTTCAAAATTGCATCAAAATTAGCATTTTCAAATGTTTCCATCTTAGAATAAGTCAATTTTTACATTTTAGATCATAATTGCATTCAAAATTATCATTTATTGTTCAACATTGTTATACACTTGCATTGGCATAAATCAAGTAAATTTTAGAGAAATGTTCACTTTTAGACTTGTTTGCAACCAGACCCAAAAACCTTAAGTAATAACATACATAGTGCAATTTTGAATTTCCTAAAATCCCATCTAGGAAATAAGTGCCATTAGGTGGTTCTCTCTTGCTACTTTTGGCTGACACAAATTTTACTTAAATTTATGTTTCTATATTCTTTATCTACTTTTGTTGTCTGAATTTGGTTTCTGCTTATTTTGTTGTGATTATTTGACTATTTAGTGTTCTTCTTGGGTACACTTAGTTTTTTGAAACTCACATGAGCTACACAACTTAGTGTCCTATTTCCAATACTTTAGTGAGACATAGTTGTAGACTCATGGCATCCCATGTTGTTACATCTGTTGTGGATCCTATGTCTTCCAACTCTTTCATGCAAAGTGTTGTCAATACTTAACCCATTTTGGACTCTATCTCTAAGCCACCATACCAATGACAACTTGACAATCAACCATTTTTATAGATGTTGAGACTACTGTTGCCCATGTTATTGAAGACAAACTGAAAAAATTGGACAAAGATCTAGAGGGACTTCAAGAATATTTGAGCATTGAATCTCTAGTTGGCCTAACAGTTCTTATAATGGATAACTTGAAAAAAATGATTAATGATGATCAAGTTCATTAGACCTTTTGTGTAGCCTATCCTGTATAGTTTATCATAAGATACCTATAACGATGGATAGCTGCACTCAAGCTTTGTGATACATTCAAAGTCAAGGAGGAAGTCAAGTCTCCCTCCCCACAACTATAGCCTTTATTCCCACATACAAAAATCCAATTGTCACTTCAACAATACAACAAATAATTGACATAACTCCAACCTTAGGCCTTTCTACTATAAATCCTTATGGTTTTGGGTCCTAAAATGTTACATCTCAAATTTTATCCCCTCTCATAAATTCACAATATAGTAGTCCACCAATCACATACACAATCCCACCATATTCATCATATTGCCAAAACATGTCAACCAATGATTTGGTCATTAACCAACTTTTGCAAAACGTCACCTCACTTCAACAAAAGATCTCCACATTGAACCAAAACCAAAATGGTCAACCATTGCAATATGTTAAAAGAATCCCATTGTTACTTGAAATCTTGAAAACATTGATGCCACAAAATATAGAGATGCCCCAATTTGACAAGTATAATGATAAATGAGACCCTAGAAATCACATATCGACATATATTACTTCGTATAGTGACTTCATTTTTGAAGATAAAACCTTGGCTAAACTCTTTCCTATCTCATTGAAAGACATGGCTTTAGAATGGTTTTCTTCATTACCGAATAACTCAATCCAATTTTTCAATGAACTTGTTGATGCATTTCTCCATTTCTAAGTAAACATTGGACCTAAATCACACTAAATGATTTAGTTCAATGCAAACAAAGGAAAAATGAAAAGGTAACAAAATTTATAAGGTGCTGTCAGTTGCTTTATTCACAAATCAATCTCACTTCCTAATGCGGATGTTCAAAGAGTATTCATTGAAAATTTGTAACTAGGCATAGGGGAAAAAATACCGTTGATGAAATATCCATCCTTTGTACACTTGTTAGGAACCTTTCGGATTAGAAATTCAGTTAGTTAGTATGAAGAGACATCTTCATCGACTCCCACTGAGAAATATAAATCTATACTTCACAACAACTATCAACCATTCAAGAAGAAAAATAATAACTTTACCAAGATAGGTACACCACAAAAAACCAACCACATTGAACCACAAGTTGCAACCATAAACCCAATCCCATATTAATGTAGACCAAGAAATAGACAATTTACCCAATTGTATGATTCCCTCCATTTGATCATGTTACAAATTTGAAAAAAACCTTAATAAAATTTCCTACAATTAGACCCATGGACACAACCAAACCTATACCTCCAAGTTTAAATCCAAAATCCTTTTGCCAATATAATTGCACAAATGGACATGATACAAAACAATGCACACATCTTAAACATCAAGTGCAAGATATCATTGATTCTAATCACATCTAGCTGAGAAATGTTAATGATCAAGGAAATAAGTCTATTGCCCCACCCAACCAAAACTTGCAAATTTCTACCAATCCAATGCCAAAGCATTCATCCAAATTTGTGCAAGCTTGTGATGTTAAGAATCATGAGATGAATATTGATAAAATTGATGACATGAATAATGATAAGGATGATGATAAGAGTGATGAGGAGGATGGTTTACAAGATATAGTCACTCATAGATGTTCAACCTTATAAGGGAAAAACCACTTTGTTACCCAAAATTGCTTTCACCAATATTGCCACATCCATACATCCACCCGATTGTCCTCTCTATATTACCAAATGTATTATTGAAAAACCTACAATTGGGATACTCATTTATCATGTGTATGTAGAGAATGTGATCATTGAGGAATTCTTGTTTGTGCATGAACTTTATCAAGATTCTTATGAAAAATTGGAAGCATGGTTGAAAACTCATGATGGTTTTGCTTGGCCTACGATAGGTTCGATCACTCTTCCTCTTAAAGTTCGACCAAAGCAACTAGATGTATCACTCTCCATCATCCCGAAATTGGACTAATTTCATGTGAAGCTAGGCTACCCATGGCTATGCTCCATGAATGCCATCCTGCTGGTTATTCACAAGTGCATAAAGGTCCCATTTAAAATCCAAAATTTTACAATGCATCATAGTGGTTTTTATCCTTTTTCCTCCCGTAGAAACTTTTCTTTAGGTTTATTTTGGCTTCAACCTATGGAACCTATTAAGCCTTGTGAAGATTTATTTTTCAAGTGATACCAAAAGTTTAAGGAAAGGGATATAAGAGAGCTAAATATCTTACCAATATTCTTGAGAATGATAAGACCATAATTTCTCCTTCTCCTCCACCAATTTTGGATGAATCCATGCCTGAAGCAAAGACCCTTCCAAGTAGCCAAGGTAAATATGTCATAGTTCCTACACCCATATCATATAAAAGACCAAGAGATAATCAAATTATTCTTTTTGTGCCTCCTAAGGTAAAACAAGTGTATAGACCTAAAGAGATAGTGGTTTCCCAACCCTTGGTGGTTCCTTTAGTTCCTCCCTTAAGGGAAGAAAAGAGACCAATGGTCAATAAACCTACTCCTACCTCATCACAAATTGAAAACTGCGCAAGAATAAACTGTAATACTAAAGAGCGTAGGCATAAACGTCATGCTATTTCTTGTCTATTGGAAGAAAAGAATAAAACAATACCTAAAAATTGCACACCTATGCAAACAAATCAAGAAGAATTACAATTTTCACAAAAACAAGACATGGAACCAAAACAGGAAGTAAAACAAAAATATACAACTAAAATTATCATAAAACCTCCCATTGTGATTAATGTAAATGATGAAGATGAAATTGCTAAAATTGATGAACAAGTGCATAAGGAACTTAATTTTTAGTTTTCAAAGTCTATGAATTTAGATGGGGGAAACCATGATGATCCTCTTGATGAGAGTGATCCACCACATGTTGAACTTGGTGATGCTCCTAGTACGAAACTTGTTGTAGTCCCTTTGGCTAGTTATCCACATTCCCTATATGATGAGAAAGATTGGGATGCAAACGATTTGCTTTAGATAATATCACATGTGTAGTACTCTGTGTTTTTTTATATGTTCTTTGTGTTGACATGCAAGCGATGTGATCTCTTGTGTTATGTTGCTTGGTGTGCCTTTGTGTTTGTGAGTTTTCTTTGAAGGACCCTTGTTGCTCGATTGGCGTAAGGATATAAAGAAAATGAACCTATTGTGACATTATTATATTTGTATCTCCATTCTTTTATATGTCACAAATTTTGTTTTTTATTTTTGTCTTATGTTTTCCTTTTGGGGATGATGTAAAACATTGAGACATTTAGGTCTCTTTCATGTTGACTCAAAATCTTGTTTGTTCTCTATCTCTATGTCATTCTTCCATTGTGTTTGTTGTTCCACGAGTATTTAAGGAATGATGTTAGTTTCAAGATCTATTATATCACTATATCAAAGACATATATTGACCCCAGATCCCTGGACCCCTTATGTGTTCACCATTTGTGTTGATTATTGTATTGCATTTGGGGGAAACCCTTTATGATGAGGTAGATTTATTTTGTAACATATAATTATGTAGAGGAGGGAGGCCAACTACTCAAGACCCTAGGTCATTGGAGGGTCTAGAAAAATCAAATACCTTGATCTACCTCATGCTAAGGGATTGTTTCAAATAGGTTTGATGCTTAAAGGGTTGAAAAGGAAGGAAAACTGATTTGCCTCTTTCCTTCTACCAACCTAAGAGGTTCAGGAAGTTAGGTGAGTAGGTTCCTAGAGTCCAAATTACAACTTAGGCAACTCAATTCTAGAGGAATCCAACACGAGGAACAAACAATGTGGCACATTGGCATCTTAGTTGGGTGCTGAAGTCTGTACAAACAGTAAGTGTAAAGTGCAGTCTTAAAACTAAATAAACCTACTAACAAACTAACACATACAATTTAATGCAATAAAAAAGATGGAAAATAGCTAAATAACAAGAATATTGAGAAAGTACTAAGATTAAGTCTAACTACAAAGTGACGAAGAAGGGTAAGGAAATCACACCTTGCTACCCATGAGTTGATATATTCGAAATATTCACTCCATGAGCAACCTACACACACAAGATGAAAAAATGTTGAGGTTGTGTATAGCGGACTACCGCAGTCAATCCCCCACTTTGGTGTTTCCACCTCCACAGACAACCAATATAACAATCATAGAGAAATATGATAAAGAGAGATATTGAAAATGGAAGTACTATGCACTATGCTAAACAAAAATAGCACAATGATGCTAATTGAAAGAGAGATGGAACAATATCACCTTCAACCACGTGCACTCAAGGAAAATAGGAGTGAGCTCACAAGATTATAAATTCCAATGTTGTTGCAGCAACGAGGAGAATAAAACTAGTAGAGTATCAACTTATAGCTTCAATGGTGGTGAGAATGCTATAAAATTACTATGAAGAGAGTAAAGAAAGAATTATCCAATGTCTGAATGATCAAGAAGTTGAATAGAATGAATGAGATAGTAATTTGAAGATGAAATTGAGGGAAAAGGAGCTATCCAAGGTCGATCAAGGGCACATAAACATTAAACTTCATTGCCAATGGATATTTATAATGCCTTTGTGTATTCTAGAGGCAAGAATCTTCTCAAGATGATAGTGTACTGCATAGACATCCACGCATTGTGTTACTGTCCCTAACAAAATATCCTCGATTGACCAAAAAAATAACTTCCAAGGATGGGAAGTGAATGAGGGACATGGAATAGCATCATCAAATTTAATTCTTCTAAGGTAGGAGGTGCATAAATGAGGAATTTGCAAGGGATGAAAATTTACACCATTACATTTTTCCCCCAATTTAGTGAGCATAAGTGTCAATGAATGTACAATAAAGTAGATTGAAATTTTAGAAATGTATACCTGAACCATTAAGGAAGAAGACCACAATCTGACACACCCAAAAGCACAGGGAGAGGAGATGGCTCCATAGGTACTCGGTCTTGAGGAGAGTTGAACAAAATGCACTATAGGCCCTCAGACCTACGAAAGGTGAACAAAAGGCTTTGTAGGTGGTTAGTCCTATAGAGGAGGTGCCCCAGGTGCTCGGTCCTAAGGGAGGCCATATGTGAAAGGCTCTGCAGAGTTTGATAGGCCCTTATAGGTGCTCAGTCCTCCAAGATTGATTGAAAAATTATCTTCATAGGTCCTACAAAGCAACACGTTAAGCCATAAACAAAACATGTTAGATAGAAAAAAGCCACACATGCAAATAGACAGATAGTCACAAAGAAAGTAAACAACTGAAGGAGAAGCTTTCAAAGGGGTCCCTCGGGAACCCTTCAAAAGAAAAGGGGTTTGATCAAGGGATGCTCTATATGAAAGGCGGTGATATTTTTTGTGAACAATTCTAGCATTAAGGGATCCTTCTAAAAGATTATCTCTCATCAAGAAATTCGAAAGGAAGAATTCTCCCTCGCAAGGGAAAATTTTCAAACTTCATCATAAAAATTACTCCCTTCTTGAAGTAAAGTTTTTAGATTCTTTCTTTATGAATTCGCGATGAAAGAAAAATTTAGCTAGGGGTCCTTATTGAAGAATATAATTTTTGAAAAATAAGGGATTTTCAACAAGGGATTCTTTGGCCATCGAATACACCTTTTGAAAATCGAAGCAGTATGATAGCCCCCTCTTAGGATGGTGTGTGTTGAACACAAAGGCACATGACATCCTAAGGAGAGAGAATAAAGTGATGTTTTGGTCCTTGAAACATGATGGGATATAAACATGGAAATATTGTCACACACACAAGGAAAAACAAATAGGAACCACAAAATCATGAAGCAAGCAAAGAAGAGAGAGATAAAAGGACAACACAAGCAAAAACAAAGACATCAAGAGATAGGGGGATATGATATTTCAGGGTTAGAACTGCTCATAGATATAAATAGATAAATATAATATAATATATATAAAATTTCAGCAATCCCCTACTATATCAGACCATGTGAAGAAAGGTATGTGTAGACAAATAAAATAAAAAATTGGGTCAGCATAGAAGGGAGACCTAAATTCCCCCAACACTTTGCATCATCCCCAATTATCAAAAATCAAGGCACAACAAAGGAAGAATGATGTAACAAATAGAATTTTAAGACAAAGAAATCCTATATCCAAGCACCTACAAGGGTGACAAGGGTCCTCCGAGAACACATAAAAAAAGAACGGGGGAAATACAACACATACACAAATCTAATCTACAAATAAAGAAGAGGTGCCCTCCTAGTCCTCATCAACCAAGAGGTTGTCGTTCTCCCAATCTAGATCATTATAAGGGGAAGGAATACGAGCCTGCAAGGGTGGGATGGCAAGGGGAGCACCCTCTGACTCTCCTACGACAAGAGCCAAGGAAGAGAGCCCCTCAAGGTCTTCTTCACTCAACTCCTGTGAGGTAAATGTCATTGATTTTACAAAAATCACCGACAAAGATGGGACATTATCTACTAAGTTGAACATGCACTTGATGGGAGTACCATGTTTCAACTGAGTGGGTGATGAAGGAGGCACTTGAGATCCACTATTAACCTCACCAAAATACTCAGGGGCAGTGACAAACTCAAGGGATGCCGGGGCTACCTCCATCATTAGGGACGACACGAGACAATACAAAACCAACTTCCAAGGAAGGAAATCCTTTCTTCTGACCCCTATTAGAAGTAGGGTCATCCTCCAAATTGCACTTCATTAGAGGATGCAATATCCTGACAGACATGGTGAAAGGTGAGGAAGAAGCAGAGAAAGCCATAGTGGACACCACAAAGGTATTCAACTTATCCATGAGCTTAGGAAAAGGTGAGATGTTTGAAAGGGACAACAAGAGAGGAGGCTCAATTGAGGGAGAAATGAAAAATTGGACCCTTTTAGGTGAAGGTCATCCATTTTCATAGGGGGAGCCAGAAGCAAGATTGAGGTGAGGGGAATTGAAGTAGAAGGGGTAGAAGAGGAGGACAGAGTAGATGACATCAAAACAGGAGTTGCTGGCTCCCCTTCCTCCTTTTGCAAAGCAGCCTGATCAATGGCTAGAGCCTTCCTTTGACACTTACACTCATGTGCAAGGTGGTTTCTTTGAATATGAGAGCTAGAGGCTACAACTTGGGAAGGAGTATGAGGCTCCCATTCTATCATTGAAGTGTCCATCACAATTATTATTGGTGGAGGGAGTGACTCTTAAAAAAAATAGGAGGAAGAGATGGAGGAACAAACACCACAACTAGTGGAGAAGTGAAATCAAGTTCCTTAGCGGTAGGCCTCTTCCCATTCGCCACCTTAGGGGTAGGAGTAGTAGGATGCCATTGAGGAAAATATGTAGAGGAAAATCCACAAGGAACCTTCCCCTTACCATACAAGATGACCCAAGACATCATGGGTAATATAGGAAGGTTGAACCCTTGATGCTTGGCCTTCCACCAAGCGGGTACCATTGGACTCCCCAAGAGATGCATGGAGGAAAAAGTTGAGGTTGCCACAACAATACAAGAGGAAAAAGCAGGTGGAACTATAGAGGAAGAAGAAGGCTCTTGAGTGGACTTCTCCTTCTCCTTTCAAGAGATAGCAACAACCTAATGTTGTGTTATCATAGAAGCCTTAATCGAAATAGCATAGGGAGACGGAGGATAGGTCACTTTCAGTGCTATGCCCCCATTCTTGTATTTCACATAAGTGCAATACAATAGGTCTATCCTTAGAGGAAGTAGACCAATAGGGGTAGGCCAGAAGTGATCTAATGAATAAGCTCCACACAACACTAGGGGTTTGTACTAGGTGTCATGCAAAATGCACACATAGCCCTCATGGGAGAATTTCAAGCACTTATAGATCACTGAAGGGACTACGTTTATGGAAACTAGCCAAGGAATGCCTAACTTCACTCTAAAAAAGTCAGACCCTAGGATAATATCGAAAAGGGAATTCACGGTCCTACACCCAACCAAGATTGAAAGGGTGATATAACCAATTAGAGGGATGAAATGCCCATCATGTGTACGTATAGTGATTTTAGACTCATTGTACCCATCCTTATGTAAGAAGTTTATTAAAATAATATCTTCTATGATAACTTTAACTTGAAACATAGGATCAAAAAGAATTCCAGTCACGGTATTCCCGTTGATATGAGTAGGAATGTACAAAGGAGAGGTTTCTCTATTAGCATTCATCAAAAAATCCTGCAAGGTAAAGGTTATAGTAGGAGACCCATTTCCATGATGCACATATAAGATGGGGAGACACATGAAAGAAGCCATCTTCTAATGCGACACTCAAGGAAAATAGGAGATGGAGTGAGCTCACAAGTTTATAGATGCTAATGCTTCCAAAAAAATGAGGAGAGTAAAACCAACAGAGTCAACTTGTAGCTTCAATGGTGGTGAGAATGCTATAAAAATGTTGTGAAGAGAGTGAAGAAAGAGTTGTCCAATGTTTGAATGATCAAGAAGTTGAAGACAATGTATGAGATAAAAATTTGAAGATGAAATTGGAGGAGAAGGAGCTATTTGAGGTCGATCAAGGGAACAAAAATGTTATACTTCATCGCCAATGGAGAGTTGTAATGCCTCTATGGATTCCAGAAGAAAGAATCTTGTTAGGATGATAGAGTGTCGCGTAGATGTTTAGGCATTGCATTAGAGTCCCTAACAGAATATCCTCCTCCGACACAAAACTAACTGCCAAGTGGATGGGAAGTGAATGAGGGATGTGGAAGAGCATCATCAAATTTAATTATTCTAAGGTAGGAGGTACATAAACAAGGAATTTGCAAGGGATGAAAATTCATTCCATTACACATTGGCATAGGGATTTCCAAATAAGCTCTCATGACCTTTTATCACATGGAATTTATCATTTTTCTACCTTAAAGAAATTTCTCACAACATGGTGTTTAGCAATTTCTTTAAGGTGGGGGATACATTGGCATTTTTGGCTTCACTTTGTTCACATGCATTGGACTTAGTGGTGCATTGACATGCATTTTTTCTTCACTTTCTTCACATGTGTTGGACTTAGTGGTGTGTTTACATTGGTAATTTTTCTTCACTTTGTTCACATTCATTGGACATAGTGGTGCATTTGCATTGGCATTATTTGCTTCACTTTTTTCACATGCATTAGACTTAGTGTTCAATTGAAATTGAAATTTTTGCTTCACTTTGTTTACTCATGTTGGACTTAGTGGTGTGTTGAAATTGGCATTTTTGTTTCACTTTGTTTAGTGGTGTTGAACTTAGTGATGCATTGGCATATCATCTTGATCATTTTTTGTAGCACCTTATCAGAATTATTAGGTAGTATAATTCTTGGTGTGGTTATGGGTACACACCTAGTGAATAGTGAACTTCAATAGACCTTGCATGTTTCTTATTTTTCTCATTTTTCATTATTAGATTTATAGGACAACTGAGACGGGGGTGAATCAGTTGTACATTAAAACATTCAATCCCTCATTAACTTTCAAATACTTATCAAAATTTAAACCCTCATTAAGCATTAGTAGAATGTAAACATGTGAAACAACAATTCAAACACAACCATACACAAGAGAACACTAGATTTATGTGGAAAACCTTAAGTAGGGAAAAACCACAGTGATGATTAGCTCACATATATATGTAAAAACATCAAATACAATTAGGCTCACTACCAAGGGATCACTATGCAGAAAAGAAGAAAGGCTCATTGCCAAGAAGAAAGAAGAATAGAAGAAACTTTTATAGAGAGATTCTCTATCTAAAAGGTACAAGATAAATCCACTATTGCAACTTTATGCCATCCACAACCTTTGTCTCACTGCCTCCAACAACTTCAAGTACATTGAAAACATAGGAACCTTTTTCTCACTACATCCACAATCATAGATATTTAGGCTTACAATTAGATCACTACACTTGATCACATTCACATCATTTACACACCTTACATCTCCAACAACTCACCTTGCATTTATACCATCTACAACCTAAACAATCTCAATTAGGTCAGCCTTAATGAAATGTATGCACCTCAAATGTGTAACACCAAAAAAGGTTGGCACCAAACACTTTCACAATGGAAAGAAGTGAAGGAAGACCACACCAAGGGTTAACTAGGACCCAAATCTATATCATCAAGCTACTCAAAACATCTACGATCCACGAGGTACCTCCATTAACAACACTAGCATGCTAGGTCAGCCAAACCTGCACTAATAAGTGATCTCATACATGCCTCTCTAGGTTTGTAAAAAACACAAAGACCACATAGAAACACTCTAAAACATCCACAAAAAATCCCAAAATATTCCAACATTATCAAAATATTTTGCATCACTACCACAACCACCTAAAATTATAGAATACTTTCAACCTACACATCAGGATGCACTACCACTAAACTCCAACATAAGAACTGAACTTGCAGAGCAACTCAACACCAAAAAATACAAGGGAATATAAATACACAAAATATACACATGTTCCCAAATCCACAAGATAAGAAACAAAAATGCAAATAAATGTAGAGCAATCTCATTTCTCCCAGACAACCTTCTATACAAATAAACACTCTTTCAAACACATTCAATTTTCATACGATGCAAAACCTGAAACTCTGGATATAAAACCTTTGAACATGTTCCATCATCACATTCAAACTGTACAAACATATCTTCAATCATGAAGAAATATAGAACATTTAACATTGAACACACCTTTGTCACATTGCACACTCTTTTATTCAAATTTTCTCAAAAGCACTTAGAAACCAAGTGAACCTTTTGCATCAAAAACACTAATAAAAAACTACAACACCTCATCATGACTACAACATATGCAATGCTAAAAATATCCATACTAGGGGTTGACATCTAGTGGAACCTTTAAATTTTTTATGTTCCACTGGTCTTATGTCTTTACCTAGTTAGCTTCTTGGTTGTGGCTGGTCTGGGGTTTGGAAATTTTGCTTAGGGTTTAGGGTTTTATGCTATGGGGTGGGTTTTTCTTGGCATATTTTCCTTAATATTAATCCCTATTCTTTTGGTCTAATTCTCCATTGACCTACTATGGTCAGTTTCTGATCATTTAAAAATAACTTGAGTCTTTGGTATCCATCTTTTGACTAGTCTCTTATGTCTAAGGTTACCATCTCACAATCAAATTGAAATATTTCCCTCACGGTATTATTCCCCTATGGTTGAGTGACAATCATTTTTATTTTTATCCTAGGTCTTTATCGTGGGTTGGGTCTTATGTCTATTTGCCTCATGATCCTAGTCAGTTCCCCTTTTAAAAAAACTTTTAAGCATGTGCAAAATGTTCCCACTTAAGTCTTCACCTACCACTAGGCCTATCACCCATTGTGCATAGCCTTGTGACTACTAGCCTTGTATTGGCGATGAATGATGGACCATTGCTTCTTTGTATCACTGTTGTGCTTTACATCGTGGGTAGGTGTATGGCCTCAAGTTTCATATTAGTGATGCATGATGTGAAGTTTTTCCCTTGTATCATTGGTAATCTTTGTATTGCTGATTTCCTTAATGCTCTAAGTTTCAAATAAATGATATGAAAAAAAACTTTAATCCTTTGTATCATTGGCTCATTTTCTATCATGCATTGTGTTAGCAAATGAAATAGAACTCAATAATTGAATTAAGCAGTGAATCTAGACCCAAATAAGCACCAATATGAATCTGCTAATAGCTCTGAAAAGCACACAATTGCATTTGTGGCTTTTCTTTGAATTTTATCAAGGTACAACTCCCTCACAAGATCTTCAAGAAATTAATTTATCCTAAAGAAACCACATGTGATTTTAACTAGAAAGAAAAAAAGGTGACAAACACTAACTCATAAATATGAAATTAGCACAGAGGAAAAAACACAACTAATTATGATCAATTCAAAGATTGAAAATAATGACTATCAAATCAAATTAATGTAAATAGATCAGCCTGCAATAAATGAGAGATAGATAGCCCGTTCTTCAAAGAAAACATAAATAATTGTATGAATAACACAAAGGTTGGAATACTTCAAATATTTTAATTTTATAACAAAAAAATTATAAGCTATTACAGACTATAATTAATAATATTCCTCCTTGAAAACACCCCAAGATGTATCCAGGAAGATTTCCAAACAAGTCCCTTGTTCTATGTTCTTCATCTAATTTATAACGTGGCTAAAGCCATTTGAATGGACACTAAAGATGTTACTAGATTAGTGACTTCTTGTATCCCAAACATTTATCAGGAAATTGATAAGACAATTGGAAAATTTTCCAAGAATAGATATCAGTAGAGGAAAATGATCGTCACTCGAGTAGCAACAACCGTCAAAGGACCAATCATTTCATCAATATTTAATGTAACGTATAAGGAAACCAAGTTGTAGCACATGCGAGTTGTCTAATGAATAATTACAACTTAATCAACACAAGCTGATCATAAATGTGAATTAAATTCACATCTCATCAATCTTGAATTGAATACAACAATTTCTAGCCAAAATTCTATAAATTCAAGTAATGTCATCTCTTTCCCAAAATCAATTGCATCCAATATGGAAAGCTCCCAAAGTGATAGATGTTATGCGAATGAATATATTGTTTTGGAGGAGATTGAGTGCAATCCTTTGTTTAGGCACATTTCTGATCAACTGAAAGAGGTGTTTGTGGTGCAAAGTGAAGTGGAAGAAGAGGTGCTCCAAAGCATCCTGGGTGAGGAATTTCTAAGCCAAGCTCATGTTCATAATAATACCATGCTAGAGAAATTTATTTACACTGTCGTCAGGGATTTTGGCTGCCAGGATTGAGGCATGAGGGAAATGGAGCATTTGGTGAAGCCTGAGTTCCATCACCACATTAGAGTGGTGATAAATGAAATCAGCTACTATCTATAGACTAGGCTAGTAGTTGATGCCATTTGCATTGCATCAACCATCTGGGATGAGACGGTGGAAGAGGCCATGGGTTTACTATGCATTGGGGTGGTAAGAAATGACATGGGTTTATTCATGTAGTTCCTCTAGTCACATGAGAACTTGCTTTCACCTGCTCAAATTAAATGCCCGCAAGTTGTTACCAAGGGCATATGTGTCCTGATGTTTATTCTATGCACTTGAAACATCTTCTATTTTCCTTTTTTGTATTTGCCAATCTGGTTTTTGCACTTGACCCAAGTGATTATAGCTATTCCAGCATAATGTAAAAACGTTCTTATATATAAATAAAATATATCTTTTTGATATTATCTATGTTTTCATTTTTGTTTATGTTATGCTTGGAAAATAATGAATTCCTTTTACATAGCATCATAATCAAATAAATATATTGGCAATAATTTGGTTTACTTGACATAATTCTTCGAAGCCGAAAAAATTTGCAGTTCGCATAACTTAGGAAAATCCCACCAAGGTTCGAAATGACAGAAGATACCACCCGAGGCATAACTTGCGAATGAAGTCTCCAAATTTTGACTCATGTCTAAATTATTTTTGTACATTTCACTTTGGGAAACAAAAGAGAGTTTGTATGTGACAAGAAAAACCCGCCATATAAAAGAGAAGTAAGGTGGGTGGTAAAGTAGGAGGTTCGACAAACTTCACAAAAAATTGCCCAAGTTCAAAATGAATGAAAAAAGACCACCAAAGGCTAATTTTAGTTTATGACTTAGGAAAAATATGAAGATAACATCCTGAATAGAAACTCAAGGAAAATTTATGGGTCCGAACAATGCTCTAGCTGGGGACAAGGACTGCAAGGATGAAGAAATGAATCCAAAATCATATATGTAGATCAGTCCTAATTTCATTAGGCATGGAGTCAAGGAAGAGGAAAACAAAAACAAAAAAACACGGGGAAAAACAAGGAAAGAAGTATCTAGACTACTAACACACCAAAATTTCAACTATGTACATGGTAGGACAACCCTACCTTAGAGGATTCCCAAGATAATCATGCGAATCCATTAATAGGTTCAGAGAAATAGCTACTTGAATGGATCAATACTGAGTGATTGATAACTACATGTACACCCATCTACCAAATTGCAACTACCACTGTCAAATAAATAAATTCAGCACATTGTAGGGACCTCTTAAACAATGTCTTCTGTTAAAAAATCCACCCCTAATTACATGTCCCACTAGTCAAATGGCTAACATTGATACTTCTTTTTGTATGTTCACTTTAATTCTCATGTACACCATCTGATTCAAGATTGTTTTGCACGTTTTTCACCTGACACTCTGAACAAGAAGAAAGGAGTCCTCGAATTGGACACCCTACATACAAGTTATGAGGCAAGTAAAATTCATGGTTAGTAGGTGCAAAAGAAATTACACTGTTTAAAGGTTGTAGACTCCCATTTTTCATTTGTACACCATTAGACTTGTTAGATTCCACTACTAATCCACCAATCATAATTCCTCTTCGAATCTCATCTGTTCTAAAAGTTGATCCTAATAAAATTGCCCAGTCTTTAAGAATCTTGCTAGCACACTTGAACCCTTCATAAGCAACTTGTGAGCTAGGAAAGATGATATCTAAGGATTCAATTACCTTTGGGAGTTGACCTTGACCTTTAGCTGAGAGATTATCATTTTCCTCTTTTAGTCTCTGATCACGATCAACTGCAGCTCTAAGAAAACAATCTTCCTCTCCTATCGTTAATTGACTTTCTAAATTTATAAAAAAGAGGATTATTGTATATTTTGAATTCATCATAATCAAAGAGAGGATTATAATGAATTGATTTCCATTCTTTCTTTTGAAAACTATCCTTCTCGGGCTCATCTTCCTCCAAACTTAAGCATAAATCTTTATTCTCTATTTCTTTGAAAAGGAAAGATTCATACTCAAGAGAAAGAAGGGAATACAATACCAAACCTTTTGAGATAACTTCTGAAGGAGATAGTTTACCAGGAGGGAAGGTCAAAGTTAATGGTGGATTTACTGGAAACTCTTCATCTTCATCATCACTTGATGAGCTATAATCATTTTTAGCTTCAACATAAGTGCATAAGTTCAAGGAAAAATCAACAAATAGGTGATTATGCTTTTTATTAGGTTGATGTAAATTATTAAGGATCGTTAGATTCATATTCTCCATAGTAGGGTTGCATTTAACTAAAAGCTTAGGAAATGTTTTACAACTGTTCCCAAACTTCATGCTTGAATTTATTTTCCATTTTCCTACTACAATGAAAGCATATTCAACCTTCACTGCCTCTTGTTGAGCTTGCTCAATTCCTTAAATTCCTCTCTTTTTAAAAGCAATTGTATATCTAGTTCAAGGGTAGAAATGAATATGTCGTATTGAATCTTTGCACTGGGATTTTCTTGGGCAGGAATATTTTGGAGAGATTGGTTGAAATAGTAGAAAAAATCCCTCATCATCATAGCTCTATTCTTCATAATTTGAAAAAAGTGATGCAAGGAAGCTAAAACATTAGCTGGAATTCTGTAGCGCTGGAGAAACTTTGTCTTAATGACATGCCAACCAATGATGCTTCCCTTTTATAGTCCTTGAAAACATTCAATGACTTTCTCAATCAAGCTCTCAATAAAAATTCTTAGAAACACGTCCTCATCCTGGATCCCTAGAACTGCCCTCATAGCTGTCATAGCTAGAATATGCTCCTCAGGGTCTTGATCATTCTGACCTGAGATTTTGGGAAATCCTCTACAGGATTCTTTAGGTAAATCATGATATTGAGGTAAAGCAAAGGGACCAACTTGGCTGCACCAAATATTTGAAGCCATAAAATAGATAGGGTCACCAACTCACTAGGAGTAAGGTTAGGGAGAGGAGATTACTGTGGTGGACAAGTTAGAGGTGGACAAGTTAAGGGTGGACAAGTTAGAGGTGGACAAGTTAGAGGTGGACAAGTTAGAGGTTGATGTGTAGGTGGGTCCCTTGGCTGATGTGGAGGTGGATTAGGCTGTGATTATGATGATGAGGTGGGCCATCGTAATATTGAAACATTAGTCTTGGAGGTGGTTCAATCATGGGTATAGGTGGTCACTGGGCATGCTCTTCTTCTTCTTCCAAGACAAAGTTCACTCGCATGTAATGTTCCATTCTTCTTCTATATCTCCATACGAGCATATTTAATTGTGATATGATATCCTCTTTCTCAACTCCAAACCAATCTAAATCTGGCTACAAAATAGGGAAAACATCATTATGCAAAAGTACCATCTTGCTACATGATGTAAGGATGATCTTTAGACTTTCGACTAATTTATTCCCTAGCAGAGTCGCCAAAAATATGTTAGCGAATGAAAGAGAACTCAATAATTGAATTAAGTAGTGACTCTAGACCCAGATTAACATTGATATGGATCCGCTAACAACTCTAAAAAGCACACAATTGCATTTGTGGATTTTCTTTGAATTTTATCGAGGTATAACTCCCTCACAAGATCTTCAAGGAATTAATTTATCCTAAAGAAACCACATGTCCTTTTAACCAAAAAGAAAAAAAGGCGACAAATGCTAACTCATAAATATGAAATTAGCGCAGAGGCAGAAACACAACCAATTATGATCAATTCAAAGATTGAAAATAATGACTATCAAATCAAATTAATGTAAATAGATCATACTACAATAAATGAGAGATAGATATCCCGTTCTTCAAAGAAAACATAACTAACTGCACACATAACACAAAGGTTAGCATACTTCAAATCTTTCAATTTTATGACACAAATTATAAGCTATTGTAGACTATAATTAATAATATTCCTCCTCAAAAAACACCCCAAGATGTATCCAAGAAGACTTTCAAAAAATTCCTCTGTTCTATGTTCTTCATATAATTTATAATGTGGCTAAAGCCATTTGAATGGACACTAAAGATGTTACTAGATTAATGACTTCTTGTAGCCCAAATGTTTATTGAAAAATTGATAAGATAATTGGAAATTTTTCCAAGAATAGATATTGACAGAGGAAACCAATCATCACTCGAGCAGCAGCCACCAAAGGACCAATCATTTCATCAATCTTTAATGCAACGCATAAGGAAACCAAGCGCTAACATGTGTGAGATGTCCGATGAATAATTGCAACTTAATTGACATAAGTTGATCATAAATGTGAATTAAATTCACATCTCATCAATCTTGAATTGAATATGACAATGTCTAGCCAAAATTCTATAAATTCAAGTAATTTAATCTCTTTCCCAACATCAATTGCATCCAATATTGTGAGATCCCAAAGCGATGGATGTTCTGTGAATGACTATATTATTCTGGAGGAGATTGAGTGCAATCCTCTATTTAGGCATATTTCTGATCAACTGAAAGAGGTGTTCATGGTGTAGAGTGAAGTGGAAGAAGAGGTGCTCCAAAGCATCTTGGGTGAGGCATTTTTGAGCCAAGCACACGTTCATGACACTGCCATGTTGGAGCGGTTTATTTACACTGTCGTTAGGACTTCTAGTTGCCGAGACTGGGGAATGAGGGCAATGGAGCATTTGGTGAAGCTTGAGTTCCATCACGCATTAGAGTGGCAATAAACAAACTAAACTACTATCCATAGACTGGGTTGGTAGTTGATGCCATCTGCATTGCATCAACCATCTAGCATGAGATGCTAGAAGAGGTTGTGGCTTTATTGTGCATTGGGGTGGTAAGAAATGACATGGGGCTATTTGTGCAGTTCCTCAAGTCGCACGAGAACTTGCTTTCACCTGCTCAAATTTAATGCATGCAAGGTGTTACCAAGGGTATTTGTGTCCTGATGTTTATTTTGTGCACTTGAAACATCTTTTGTTTGCCTCTTTTGTATTTGCCAATCTAGTTTTTACACTTGAACCAAGCGATTATAGCTATTCTAGCATAATGTAAAAATGTTCTTATATATAAATAAAATATATCTTTTTGGTATTATCTATGTTTTCACATTGCTGATTTTCTATTTATGTTATGCTTGGAAAATAATGACTTCCTTTTATATAGCATCATAATCAAATAAGTATATTGGAAATAATTCAGTTTAATTGACATAATTCTTCAAAGGCGGAAAAATTTATGGTTCACATAACTTAGGAAAATCCTGCCTAGGTTCGAAATGACATAGAAAATTACGCCCGAGGCATAACTTGCGAATGAAGTATCTAAATTTTGACTCATGACTAAATTATTTTTGTACATTGTGCTTTGGGAAACAAAAGAGAGTTTGGATGTGACAAGAAAAACCTGCCATATAAAAGAGAAGTAAGGTGGGCAGTAAAGTAGGGGGTTCGACAAACTTCACAAAACACCACCCAAGTTCAAAATGAATGACAAAAGACCACTGAACGATAATTTTAGTTTATGACTTAGGAAAAATATGAAGATAACATCCTGAATATAGACTCAAGGAAAATTTATGGGCTACACATTGCATCCTGGTTTCTGGTTTTGAATTGGTGATGAGCAAGAAAACTTGTAGATCTATTGTTTTAAAGCATTGTATTGCTAATCCATTTGGTGCTGGGAGTGAGGCCTACCATAACCATTGATCTTTCTGCTAAGACACGTGGCTAAATCTTGAACCATTGCTACTTTTCTTCCATCGCTAGTGTGATTCAACTATTGAGAAGTGAATCGACAATGAGTGATGGATAGTGTTAATACATGTTCTCATCACTGGGGTCTAAGGCATCACTAGAAGTCCCTTTTGAATGGATTTCCTATTAGCGATGAGTGATGGAGGAAGCATAAATTCAAGGGAGGATGAATTGATCTAATGGCTAGGATTTCATTGCATATGTTGTTCATGTCATTGATGATATACATGAAGGAAAAGGAGTATCAATCATGAGCGATGTGAGGGTTAAGTCTTATGCCCATCACTTAACCTCAAAGCATCGCAATTACTGATGGAGGTATGGAGAACACATTGGCAGTGAGTGATGGGGGGTTAAGGGATTTTCAATAGAATATTGCTTCCATTACTTGGTTCTTTAGTATCGCGGTTCCATTCAAGAAAGATGGGAATGAATTACTGATAAGCGACAGACTTGAAGTAAAAGGTGATAAAAGAAAAATGGGAAACATGGCAACACCAAAAGGACATCACTAAAAGAAAAAATATTGAAGAAAGAGGATGAATGAGGACCGTGGATGAAGTTTTAAATCAAAATAATCAATGATTGGAATTCAAACTTAAATGGCTAGAGTGTCAGTTCACTCACACGAACTTTCTTTTAGGCATTAATTGTGAAGACACTCCATTCTTGAACCATAAAGAAGGTAGTTGGTTCATTTTCCTCATAGTTACAAGAATTCTTAGTAGAAGAAGATGTGAGGAGTCTAGGAAAAGGAGTTGTAGAGACATTGAAGGTGAATTCTCTCCCGAGTAAGCAATATTTACACATCTTTGTGTAGATTTTGATTGAATTAGACTGGTTAAGGAAACTAGTGGCTAGTTGGGTGAATTCTCGAGGCTTAGGATCTTGAAATATTTTGATAAGTCTAGGAGTTCATAGAAATTGGTAGGAATTGGGTAAAGTACAAAAAGGTTTTTATTTTGTGGTTTGAGTTTCCTGTAAACAAAAACTTGAAGACCCTTGTTCATAATTTGAATTTATAAAACCTATCTATAAATCATGAGTCAACCTAGTGAATTCTCAAGAGTAGGGGGTAATCCAAAGTAGAAAAAGCCCAAGGTTATTAAACCAAAACCAGAAGTCTTGGAGGGAAATACAAAAAGGAAAGCATAAAAGAGAGACTACACCAGGTTCATAGAGGGTGAGGCTTAGGAGATTTCAAAGGGGGGGAAGAAAATTGGAAAGCAACCTACAGGGCAAGGTGTTATGACAAGTAGGTTAATTGATAATGCAACTAGAATTGGAGAAGTCCCATTGCCTCAAAGTGGTTGGGAGCTATTCCTACATGCTTTCAATAGGCATTATGCAAAATGTGCAGCTTTCCATTTGTGGAGTTTTAACCTTGGAAGGATGGTGGTTCCCAATGTATTCGTTGAGGTTGATTTGATGCTAGTGTTAGCCTAGCATTATGATGCTAAGGACAAAAATATCAAGAGCGTTAATGGAACTCATTTGATTGATATAACCATAAGCACAATTGTTGAGGTCTTTAAGTTGAACCCTAATGCTATAGTTAGCATTAATTTTTTTGAATTGTGCCATGAGTATGAGCAAAAAAAATATGGATATAGGAAGCATGTGCTTCCTAGACATAGGAAATGGGATAATGCATCTTTTGGTCCCAAATATTTTAAATCTTTTGACTGTGATGAGTTTGAAAATTATTTCAAGAATACATACTATTGTCTGGATCATTTGTTAGCCCATATATTTGATGAGAGAATTCCCATTGCATTGATGGTAATGATCATAGACATCCAGAATTGGAACTCAAATAGAGGATTTGATTATGTAGCCTACATTGTAGAATAGAGGCATAAGGGACTGATTGAATTAAAGGATTGGAAATCCCTTATGTCTATTCCCCGTTATCCTTTATTGATGCATATGATCCTATGGATGGGGTAGGAGAAATGGAAGAATTTTGTGAAGTTGAGGTAGAAAGATGATGATGGCAATGATTTTCCAGTGCAAATGTGGACGTTCATCTAGGATCAAAACTCTCCACATTCCAATTATCTTGCTTTCTATAATGTTTTGAAGGGTGATATCATGGAGAGTTTGTGAGCAGAGCCTGTGTACATAATATCAAAGGTTATCAAGGAGATTTTTCAACCACATGAACTTAGAGAAGAATCAAAAGTGGGTCATAATTGGGGTGATGGGTTCCTCCATTCACATTACACTCTAATAAGATTTTATGGAGCTAGGTTTGCACCACACTAACTTCCTTTGTATGTTTCTTATAGGTTAGATTTTATGGAGATCATGTGGCAATTGGACAACATGGACAAAGAGTAGTTCAAAAATAACACAAAAGGTTTTGTGATAACTCCACAATGATCCTTTGGTTACTTTATTGCCACTGCTAAGGAAGGTTATGATAAATTTGGAATAATGTTAAGTAACCTCATAATTCATAAGGATAAGGTGAGAAATTATAAGTCCGAGGGGTTTGTAAATGCAGAAAAGAGGAGAAAAAGTCTATTTGGGTTATAATATCATTATTTGTATACTAATGATATAATAAAAAAATTGTCAATTGATGTTGTTGTGGCTTCAAGGAAGGAGTGGATTGCTATATGTGATAATGAGGAGGATGTAATGAAGACAAATCCATTTTTTGTAAGCCCTTCTGATGAAATTGAGAGTTTGTATGAGTAGGATATGATAAAATTTAAGGACTATTAGAGTGTGAATTCGCTGTGAAGGCCAAGGAGGATACAAAGAAAGCTCAATTGGTAAAGGAGCAATAAGAGGCTCAAGGTGCTCAAGAATAGCCTTTGGAGGTTGGTGAAGGGGTGAAAACTAGCCCATTAGTTGAGTACTTAGCTACAAAATTGATTGGAGAAGAGCAATCTATTGAACATGTGCTGATTAACCAAGAGGTGGAAAATAGGTTTCCTTCCCCTCCTATAAGAGATGCTCTTGACCCCTACATCCTAGAGGGTACAATTGTCAAATGGGAATATGATGAAGGGGTTGATGATGATGTTAGAGTAAAGGCCTATGAAGAATTTACTACTGATGATTCCTTTGTCTATACTAAGGAATTCAAAGAATTTTTTATTCAATTTAAAAGTCAAGAAATTAAAAATATAATTGAATATGCCAAGGCTAGTGTGGACCCCTCATTGCAAGAGGTAGAGAAGGTAGAGAAGGAGAAAATAATGAGTGAGATAGCAAAAATTACTCCTATTGAAGGTATTAAGATTATCAAGGATAGTTGTTTTATGTTTTTACAAGGTGGAATATCACTCTGCCATTGTACTAGATACAATTAGGAAGGATCCAAAGGCCTCTGTGTCTAAGGAGCACTTTGACAATTGAGTCTTTGGTTCTAGCTTTAGTCCCAAATTGCAAACGCTTGCAATTTGGTCAATGGAACCAAACATAGGGAAGTTTGAGGTGGTGAAATCAATTGAGGAGGTTATTGGTACTATTGTAGTGAAAATGGATATAGATATTACTCCCATCTAAGGTGATAAATTGACTGTGCATGCTTTACAATGTTGAGTGCATATACTACACAAATTTCATAGAAGAAATATGATAAATTGTTGAATAGTTACAATACTCTCCTAGATGGATATATCAAGATGAAGGCTACTGCAAAGGCAGGTCCATCATTAAGGGAATTTCCTTCTCCTTCTTCTTCTTCAAAGCTATCATCACAAGATAGGGAAAATTTATCATTGAGGATAAGCCAACTGAAAGGAGGGTTGAAAATATAAAAGGATAATGTCAAGAAAGCTAAGAAAGAAACTACAAAGATTATTGGTGGTATTTTTGATAGTATCTTAAGGCACACAATTTCTAAATTGGTGCACAAGTCTGATAATGTTTGGGAAGCATATAAAATTGTCCATGAAGCCCATAAGATATATTCAAGTTCAAAATTCCTTTTAGAATGTCTGGAGTAAATAGAGTGCAAGAGTTGGAGCTATTAAGGAAATGATGTCAAAGATGAAGGATGATCCTAAAGCTCCAACTAACATCCCAAATTTGCTAAAGGTAGTAGACTTGTTGGGTGAGATATCAACATATCATGGAAATATTAGTGTTCAACTCTTGATAAAAACTGAAAATGGTTAGAGATATGGAGGAAAGTGGGATTCAAAGATTTTGAATGAAGAGGGGGAAAGGAAAGAATTAAATACATGGAAAGAAAACATAACTAATATGCTCCCCAAGGCTAAGGAGGCTGTCAGTCTTGTAGATTATACAATGTTGAATGCTTCTATTAATGAAATGACTAAGATTGAGGTGAGTATGGATGTGCTTGTGAAAGAGGCCAGAATATTAATGATGCTAGGTACAATTTGCATGACTCAAAAGTGAAAAGATTGCTAGATATGCAGTGGAATATTGAGGAGGAATATAATACATGGCTTGAAAAGTTTATAGATTAAGCCTTTGATAATGTAGTGCAAAAATTATATCCTCTCGGTCCAATGTTGATGTGTGTGTTGATATGGAAGTGGAGTTCTTTCTTTATATTACTTTTATGTTTTGTCCAACATTTTGAAATGCACATGGAAATGATGTTTTTCTCACAGTTGGTGTTGCTACAATGCAAAGGATTCCCTTTGGAGGGTGAGAATTATCTTCTTCAACAAGTGCAAATGGACTTTGTCTCATATGAATTTCCCTCTTTTGGAAATGCAAATATTATTGCTTTGGGGATGTTTGAAATGCAAATGAAATGAATGTCAAATGAAAATGTGATAAAATGTACAATTTAGCCCGAAGCTTGTTTGCTCACATAATTATTTCAAAGCCAATTGTACAAGTCTTTTGGTTGATAGAGTTTTGATCTCATGTAAAGAATTTTATAATACAAGCATAGAGAAATGGAGTCCTAGTTAAGTCTTAGGTTGAATTCAAGTGTTGTAATAGGCATAATGTTTTATAACAATACTAGCATTTGCATGAGATAGTGCCGATTTTGAAGAAAATACTCTCCTTATGTATCTATTATATAAATTTTTAATGAAATGATCAAGGATCTTTGATTGGTATTCATTTGTGTTTCAATTGAATGTATTATTCTATCTTTGCATTAGTTAAATGAATTAATTAAATTTCTTTGATGAAATCATGGGTTCATGTGATTAGATATGAGGATTTGATAAGTAGTCTTTGTTCTAGAATCTTTGAGTTGTTTTACTATAATGTAGTATTGCAATAGTCTTGAATGCTAAGTTTGGTTACTATTATATTATTGTCTATTTCAAATTTGAGTTCATTTCCCATGGATAAGGCACTATTATATTGCTTTGGTTAATTTTTAAGTCACTGAGTCATCCCTACCATTCAAAGAAAAAATTCATAAAGAATATCTTTCATTCATTCAAAAATGTTTAATGTTCCATATGAGGTTGTCCATGCTCTACTTTAGGTGATTATTTCTTAAAGAATTTTCCAAGTTCTTGAAGGATTTCATCTAATTTTCAATTATATGAGAATGCATCTATTGTTAACAATGTATTTGGTAATTGGAACAATTTAGTATCATAAGATACATTGTTTGGATCACCCTCCCAGGTCTTGCAGAGCCTGAAGTGCAGAGGGAAAGCCTAGCAAGATTTCACCTATTCATTGGCCAATCCTCACAATTATCAACCATTGAATTTTGAAAAATCATAGATAATTAATGAGACCAAGTTTGGTTCATTAAAAACAACCAACAAATTGGCAACTTTGTTGGGGAAATAATAGTCCAATGTCTCTAGGTCAGATTTGGTATAGTTAGATTCAATTATTTTTATTGTTCTTCATTGTTGAAGGTCAACTTGTACAAATTCTCATCATAGGTTATGTATAGTTTCTGCTAGTCCACTCATGGTTCAAAATTTTGTTTCCTATCAGGTTATGTTCAATGTATTCTCTAAAATTGTGAGTGCTTCTCAAAAGTTTGATATATTTTCATTTCCTTGTATAGTGGGTGGAAAATTTGAAGTCTCTTATGTTAGTGAAAAGTTAAATTATCAAATAAGGAGAGAGAAGAATAATTATAAGAAGTAATTTGAAGTCATGAGAGGAACCAAGAACTATATGAAGAAGCATCCTGAGTAGAAACTAGAGTAGGAGCCAAAAAAGAGGAAGATGTCATCATGGATTGCAAAGAATGTTGAAGCAAGTAAATCCATAGTAACTATTGACCACACATTTGAAATTTTAAATGAAAATGTTAATGAGGAAATCTTTGATTATGGTGTGCCCTCTAATAATGAGGAAAATCTTGCTATGAGTGAAATCCCTGCTACTACTACTCAGCTTGACCATAATCCTTTAACATTAGTGGAAGAAGAACTATGGAGATTCTGGGACAAGGATGGTGGATCACAAGCCATAGGGGTAAATCTTGGTGGTACCACCATTTTCAATGATAATAACTTAAACCCCAGAGGAAGATCTCATAGCAGAACTTCACACCATTCCTTTGAGAGAGAACCAATGAACCTCACCTATTACACTCTTGAGCCTAGTGACTCTGATGTCATTTTAGAAGATGAAGATGAGATAAATAAGGAACTAAAAGCCTTTCAAGAAGAATATATCAAACTCAAGGAGTTGGCATTAAGACAAGTAAAGGAAAGAGAGGAGAAAATAATAACAAAGATGCTAGATAGAGATTCCTTAAGGAGGGTTGAGAAAATGAGAGAAGTGGTGAAAGAAGAACCAATCCTTGAGAATCCTTCTAAATATATTTCTAAGGAGACCCATGATCCTCCTAAATTGACCATTCCTATGCAAACTTCCACTACAAGTACATATACTACTTCTGTCACGACAACTAAAGTCTCAAATCCCTCTGTTGTTGTTAAGAAAACTCAACCAACTGACCATGGGAAGAAACCTATGGGTCAACCTAAAAAACCCACCCTAAACACTAATACAAATACTTCATCCACTAATACATCCACAAAAAATTTTGTGGCTAAATCCATTCCATCAAGTGCACCTTCAAACCCTGAAGTATTAAGGTTGCAACTATCTAATGAAAAGTTGCAACAAGAATTGAGTAAGATGGAGATTTCTGCTACAAATATAGAGATAGAGAGGAAAATTGCATTCCTCAAAACCTCCATTCTTGATCTAAGAGATTCAAGTTATATTGATACTGACTCTGATCCCCAATCACACAAGACTAAATTGGGTGGAAATAATCCTAGTGGAAGTGGTGGTGGAGGTAACAATGAAAATAAGAACACCCAATTTGGAAGTGGAGAGGGAAATGGAAGTGGTGATAATGGTGGAGGTGGGAATGGGAAAGGTAACAAGCAATCTAGTGATCAAGATGACAATGAACCTCAAAACAACCATAGAAACTAGTTCACTAGAATGCCAATGCAAATGGATAGATGTCAAAAATTATGCTTTGCTGGGATTCTTGGTTACCCAAACCAATTCCTTGAAGATATCAGGGATGTATTGGTTAAATTCTCTAGAAACAATGCAATAAGTGGTGAGGACCATTTAAAATCATTTTTTAACGTCATGAATGACTTTGAGGTGGAGGTTGAAGATGTTATGATAAATATCTTCATGTAGTCACTCACTAAGGATGCCTAGGAATGGTATAGGTCTTTACCAACTGAGAGTATTGGTTCTTGGGAGGAATTTAAGAGGGTGTTTAGAGAACAATATGGTGATAATACTGATTCGAGGTTCTTGCTTAATGAATTCAATAATATCTCTCAAGGTTCAAATGAGATGGTGGTTGACTTCAATACAAGATTTCAAAAGGACATGAATAGATTGCCTGCTAATTTGAGGCTAAATGATAATATATGCCTAGTCAATTATTGCAATTCATTTGACTCAAAAATGAGTTATCTCCTATAAGATAAGAATCCTCAAAACCTAAGAGAGGCATTCAAAATGGTAGTCCATATTGAAAATAATAGAAGAGCATCAAGCAAAGTTGGGAGAAGAGATGATGTTAAGACCCCGAAGAACCCAAAGAAGGAAGACAAGAACTCTATAGAGAAAGGGTCTTCTCTTGAGGACAAGATTGACAAGGTAGCAAGCTCTATGAAAGATATCAGGTATAGAATTGCAAGACTTACAAATGACAAGCCAAATTTTCAAAAAAAATGAAAGACCTCCTAGGTTGCAAGATCATCCTTATAATAAAAATTGACACAATAGAAATCCAATTCTAAAAAATCAAAAGAATACGCAAAACAAAGTTCCCCCTGACACATTGTAAAAAAAATCTATGAATTTTATTGTTGAAACACCTTGGTGTGTTGTTTTCCAACTACCACATGCTTCTCATTCATGCTCAGTGGAATTTTTTTTTGAAGAAGAACAAAATCAATCAGATAACTATGAGCCACTTGAGGAAAATGATGTGGAGGTACATGTGCTTATGCACAGATCAAATTTTGCTGATGAAGAGTGTTCTTTAGAGGAAGAATCACATGAAGTGGATGCCCATTTCCAAAGGTATAAATCAAATGCTTATCATTAGAAATTTTTTCTTGATGAAGATGAGGATGTTGAGAATAATGTTTGTGCTATGGAGATTGATGAAATGAATGTGTCTTTAAGGAGGACCTATGATAAGGAATATTAGCAAATGATAACAACATTGGTAGTGCAAGCCAGAAATACTCATAATTTGAGAAATAGTGTTGTGAATTATGACTAGGGTAAGCTAGGTAGCATGTTCATGAAAGAAAAAAATGCAAAAAAAATGGGGACCTAAAATAGAAGAATTGGTCAAGTTTAAAGGAGAGGTCAAGGCCAAGGAGAGTAA
>VDFB02392575.1:0-16207 GCA_007258455.2 Sequoia sempervirens | reverse complement strand
CAAATGGCAATGTTGAAAATACATCATCATATCAAGGAGAGAAGTAAGAGAGTCTCTTCAACATTCAAGGAGAAAAATATCAATGAGACATAGAGACATTGAACAAACATTGGAAAATATCTCATTGACATCCTAACAAGGATATAATGAGGAGACACAGTAGTATCGAGCAGATAGTATCAAAAGTCTCCTTGAAATCCTGGAACAAGTGTAAACACATGTTATTGATGAGACTAAGAGACATCAAAGAGAGTCGGTGATCAATGGTCTCCTCGACATGACAAAGTGACATAGAGATCATCAGCAAGTAATACCACTGAAGGAAGAGATACGGATAAGTCAAAGAGTCGTAGGCTTGTCGGCGAGAGATATCCACCAGTCTCATCTAAAAAAGGGGGACCATAAGGGAAGAAATTGAAATGTAAATATCAAAGAGACCCTACAACATCAAAGAGATAAATCTAAATGTCTCTTAGATGCTTCTCAAAAGATGGTCAAGGATATATCAAAGAGAGATATATAGACATTGTGATTAAAGTATCTTCAACAAAATATAAAATAATTATCACCAGATTGATTTGACTGATGAATTCATCAAAGAAACAACTACTATTAATGTGCAAGTTGATAGGAATGGTGGCATGAATGCCATTCGTGAACTACAATTGGCTCGAGCGTGTTGAATTTTGATAAATACAACCTCTAAAGAATTGAAATTCACTGTGAATTGTGGCTAAGTATCTAGAGGATGGAGTTGGATGAAGGTAAGTAGCTCAAAATTTCTAGCATCATTCAAGTAAGTACATCTTGGCTCAGTTGAACATAATTTTTCAAAGATAGCTTGAAGTATAGCACAGTTAGGGTTAAAATGGATAAAACCCCAAAGAAAACAAGAGAAAAGAGGCAAAAAATAGAAAGTAGGCCACTTAATCAAGACTTAATAGACCAGTGTCTTGGGTCTAGGCCAAAATCAAGGAGAATAGCTCAATTAAACCCATCATGTGAGTTCCTAGAGGACAAGCATAAGATTGGGAGATATGTGGACTTGATACATGGGTTATGACTTGTTCATCTATTACTATAGGAAGAAGTACATACATAGCCCAGTTTCAAACCCATGGAATTTGAATCTATGAAAACTTGTGATGCCAAATGTTTTTGTGAATGTAAAACAAATTAAAGCACTGGAAAAGAATTATAATCCCAAAAAGAGCCCACAATTCACTTACACAATGGGTCATAGTTTATGATTATAACACGAGATTATATTTGTATGGTTTTCCAATTGGACACCTCCCTAAAGATGAAATTGTGGATGAGAGACTTGTTGGAAGAGTATCGTTGTATGGATACAAACTATAAGAGGTGGAAACTACCTCTACATAGGCCCAAAGGTCTAGGGAATCAACCTAGGAGATTTTCTAGTGATGAAAGGCCCACATTCTCTATAGATTTCTTTGAAGAATACTATCAATACACATACTATTTAGCTAGCCAAGTACTAGGAGTTGATGCCCCTGATAACATGACTATAGCTCCCATGGTTTTGGCTACAGACATCAAAGCCAAGATGCCAGGCCCTATGACTATGTAGAGTATCTATCTTAGGCCATTAATAGTGCTCTTAATGCTATTAAGAACAACAATGAACCTATTTGCTTCTTATACATATCATACTATATGAAGGACAAGTGATGGGAATATAGGGAGAAGAATTCATAATAAAAGATCTAGATAGTGATGGTAATTCTAGACCAATGCAAATGTGGACATTAGTCTGGGATAGTAGATGTGGGAGATCCCACTACCTGTACTTTGAAGAACATTTTTTCAAACCCTTATACAAATTACTTGGCCACAAATGTGACTATAATCTATCCCCAGAAGTATAGAGGTTCCTCCAACCAAAGGAGAAGGGTCATGATGGAAAAATAAATCACAATTGGGGAGATTGGTATGCATTTTAGATTGTACTATCATTAGAGTATATGGATTTGAGGTAGCACCATATTTACTACCTAAGACTATGCCAAATAGGGTTGCATACCTGGAGATCATAAGACAATTGTCTTACTCACCTTCATGCATTTGAAAAGCTATGGAAGGAAAACGTCCATGCCTTCCACTCTTTTTTGGTGACTTCACTATTATTTATGATACAGGGTATGACTTGGTTGGTAACAAGCTGGATTATTATGGCTTGCCGGTAGGAAACAAGAGAAAAAAATTTGACCCTGAGCATTTCATCTATGATGCCAAAATTTCTCAAAAAATGAAAGGATATGAGCATGAGTTCATGTCGATGATGTCATCAAGAACTGTGAGGAAAGTCAAGTGATAATGAGGATAAATGCATACAATAGAATTGTTATGGCTAAGGCTTGGAGAATGAATAATAACCCAGCCTATGTGGAAGATTTTCATGAAATTTGAGATCCTATGGAAAGAGTTGAGCAATTGCTTTTGCATGAAGAAGAAATAATAAAGGATGTACCTCTAGTGGCATTTGAGAAGAGAAGAAATGTTGGCTCTAGAAGGAAAGTAGAAAATATAACACCACTAGGCCATCTATCACCACAACCTACTCTAGTGGTAAGCTTCTCAGTTGACACCCCAATCATGGTTGAAGATGATACTAAAGGGGAAGAAGAGGTCACAAATATTTTAAACACTCCTGTTATTCCCCAATATGAAAGGCCACTGGAAAGGAGTGTGATTACCTTTGAAGCTTCCAATGAGCTATGTGATGATGTGAGACACCATGCCAGTCAGGAATTCATTGCAAATGATGCATTTTTCCAAAATTTTAAATTTTAAGGCTTTCATCTATGAGTATAAGGGAAATATGGTAAGCAAAAGGCTAAAATAAATTGACTCTAGAAAGGAAGCATATATGCTTTGAAAGAGTTTCAACATGAAATTGATAAAGAGATGAAGAATGTGACTGCTGAGAGGGGAACATTCTTACACGAAGATGGGGTTATGCTCCTTCTAGGGTGGGATACAAGTTCAACTATTATGTTTGAAAACTTTCTAAAGAGAAAGAATACAACCTTCCACTTGATAGAAGAATCTGGTGATAAGATCTATACAGGATCAAGATATAATCCTAATAATTTACTACTTTACAGATAATGGCACTTTACCCACCAGGAAAACATCCTTCCCTTGTTGATCATGATCAAATTTATGGACATCTTTTGGTGCAAAGGGTAGGAAAGAAAGATTCTATGGAAACTACTAATTTGAATGTAAATGTGGCCAAGTTCACCAAGGCTTAATTTCAAAAACTGATAAGTGATAACAAGGGACTAATAGAAAAGAATGAAAGGCTAAAGCAAGAGTTGATCAACTACAGAGATAGAATGCATTTTTCCTTAGGGCTCTACTCTCCACTGGTTGAGCATGAAAGAAAGGTGCTAGAAGCAGAAACTACCTACTGGAAACACAAACATGAGAAATTTTAGAAGGAACAAGAGGAGTTAAAAGGAAAGCTCAAGACCACCATCTTTGAAATGGCATCAGAGATAGTCTGCATGAGATTTAAAGATATTTATAAGGATGCTAAACAAGTCTGGCATATTCATGAAAAAAAATATGCAACATTATTGGAAAACACTAGATTGAGTGAAAAAATGAAGGAAGTGGAGCCTCACATCATAGCAAAGAAGGAAGATAACACTGTTGTGCTACAATAATATCAAGAGCTTATGAAATCCCATAAATATTTCCATACCGTCTTGACACAAGAGCGAAGTGACTTTTGTCAGCCACTAAGTATGGACTTTCCCAACTTCTTCAAGGAAAAAAAATTGAAAGATTAGGATACATGGAAGGATGAGATAGACCACTATTTTCTAGTTATTCTTGATGCAATCAATGATGAAGATGAGGTACTTAGAAAACACATCAACAACTTGGAAGATTTTTTGAATTATAGTATACCATGAAAGATATTATACATAATGTAGACACTTATGCCAAAAGTTGGTACATTGAGCATTTGTCGAAGATTAACATGTTCATTCATTACATAGGCCAAGTAAGAGAGGAGTAACAAGGATTGGAGTTTGATGGTTTTGATACATGATCATGGTGCATGAGCCTTGAATAGGTCTTAGGTGATCAGAGGAGCTTGTTGGAGATTAACGAACTATAGTGCATCCACCAACAAACTCTCAATATTTTTATGTTTATGCTAATTATGTTTTAGTTATGAGCAATGTGACTTTTTGTAAATGGGCCTGAAGCTTGTTCCTTCCCGTACAAATAGGGAAACTAGGGCCCAATTTTGAAATCATCATCATCAAATCATATTTCATTATTGAAGGCATAAGTAAGAAGACAAGTTGCATAATCTGCCCATCCAATCATATTAAAAGACTTCTATTACAAATGCTTATATTTTGAATTGATACAATGGAACGGACTACTTATAATTCATAATCCATTTTCAGTGTTCAATTACTATGCCAATTTTCATTGCTTATCTATTACTTTGTTGTCTCCAAAGTGGCATTTTCAAGTTATTTAAGTCTTCAAGATTTAACAAAACACATTTGGTGTTACTATGTGGATTCTTTGATTTGTTTTTGGTTGATATGAATTAAAAATCCTTTCAAATAGTTTACTTTAATTGGTCCCTGCCAGGGTTAAAATCCTCTTAAAGAGGTTATTTTATGACCATGTATATTCTTTTCTACATACTTCATCATAAAATTATTAGACCCATTATGACATATTGACCCACAAGAATAGTGAATGTTTCATGAATCCATAATGGAATTCCTAATTCGATGATTATTTTATAATGCAATTATAACATGTGGAATTAGTATGCCATTTTTATCCAATGAGCTCATCTTGGGATTTGGGTGTTTATTTTCTAACTAGGTTTTTGGGTGCCACTTTTTTTGGTGGTTTTAGACCATTGTTTTGTAATCACTACTTATATTTATATGATGCTTGAGATTTAATTTTAAATAAATCAGTTTCTAGGTAATGATATGCTACTAGAATCACTCTAAATCTTTGGTTGGTGATGCTCCTATAAACAAATTTCCCTTCAAATTTATAATTATAAATATTTTTAGACTATTGAATAGTAAATTGGGCTCTTTTGAGTGTGATTTTTTCTCCTAAAAGGGTTTTTACCATGTACACTTGTGTTGTGTTATGTTTTTGTTTATGGTTTATATGTATTTCTCCTTTTTGTAAATGTAAATATATTAAAATTTTCACAATAATCTTTGCTAGTATTAGTTTATGAAGAATTTTTTTGTACCCTACTCACTTTTATTTGGTAATATTCTTATCAACTTAAATTATACATTTTAGGTAGAGAATTTTGTTTACTAATATTCATTTAAATGTGATATTTCATAGAAGGGTTTGATCTTATTATAGGAAGAGATGACAATCACATCTAGGCTAGAAATGGAGAAGTTATTAGGAACAAAATTTAAGCTTTAGAAGCTTAAGATGGAGTATATTATTTTGGATAGAGACATCGGTTATAGTAGCTAGACATAATAAGGTAGAAAAAATGGAAAAAAGGATAAGAGTCTCTTTAGACTCTATATGGCTAATTCAATATTGTTGAATGTATATAAATAGACCATTATAACACTTATTTTAAAGAAATTTGGAGATACATATCAAGCTAAATCTATAGTTAATAAAATATTTCTAATAAACAAGTTATGTACCATCAAAATGGAGAGTGATGGTTCTATAGTTTAACACTTGAATTAATATTACTGAAGCATTTCAAAGTTTAGGCCATAAGAATCATCCATTTTTAAAATGGATTGCAAATAATTCATAAAATTTAGAAGTCTTGGTCATTAACATTATTGTCTGCTACAATGTCATCTAGTGTATCATTGCCAATGTTCATATGTTCTTTCAAGTATTTAATATTATCATCATCCTCATTTTGACTTGCATCATCTTCATCATCATTGAAATTTGACTGTAGACCATCTATATTGTTACCAAATGTATTTGGATCATCATTTTCTATACCATCCATATTGTTGTCTTCCATAACATCATCTAACTCTGGATTGTTGTCTTCATGTTCCTAAACATAACCATCTTCAACATCATCATCCATGTCAATTTATTTAATGTTCTCTAATCCCTCTCTCTAATTTTGTAGGTCATCATTGTTTTGCTTAGTATCCACTAATGTTTCGTCAAACACATTCCTTAATATTGGATCATAATGTATGAAAATTTTCCATTTCAGGTCCACAATATCTACATAGAAAAATACTTGCACATGAATGACATGCATATATTAGATGTATGTTATAACACTTTTATTGATTAATAAAAACATGTATATATTTGCAATAAACTATGAATTAATAGATTAATGATCACTGCCAATTCTTGTTTGAGTTAAAGAAATACCTTTTCACAATGAATTGGTAGAACATAAGGGTCCTTATCCTCTAGTAGGAAGCATGAGGAATCCATAGAAAAAAGTTCACTATGGGTATCATTTCTTCTTGTCCTCTCAAATGCTTCATACCATCTACACTTAAAAATACAACATTTAAATGAGCGATAATCCAACTCAATAATTTCTTGCATTTTCCCAACATATTGTAGATTCCCTTCAATTATATTTGTATCTTTTGAGCTTGATCAACTGGATTGCTTGAAGTCAACCATGATGCCACAATTGAAGGATCATCTCTTTACATCTACACTTTCTACATGATAATGTTGACCATATGGCCACATTGCTAGATATTTCCTCACCTATGAAAGACCATTTATTTTAGTGAAAAAAAATATAATGATGAATATTAAAATAGTTAATAGTGTCAAAACTATAAGGAAACAACATTTTGTAAAATTCCAACTGTACCTTTCTTTCACATCCTCTAGACATGTTGATTTCATCTTCTATTATGTTTGAATATATACCGCAGATCTTTTATTTGATTTTGAATTTGTTTAGTAACCCATTCTAGTGTACAATATTTTCCCCATTCCCCAATCAAATCGATGGGAATTGGAGTATTCCTTGAGTTTGATCTCTTAAACTGTCTCCTTACTTCTAAGACTTCTTATCTCTTTTTATCATACAGATCAATCCATTTGTTCATAAAGTCCATGTGGTACAGAATGAACTTTTCAAGCATAGCACTTTCGTCTACACCTAAATTACATGTTAACATGTTTATTCAAACTCCAAATGTCATGTTGTTAATTTGAAAAATAAATTACAGAGTAAATTAATGATTGTAAGAAAAACCACACTGATCATGAATTTACTTACTAATTTCTACTTGAACACCATTAGATTGTGGTTTTCTCCATCAATAATATCTGATGCTTGTTCTTCATCCTAAAAGCATGGCCCATCTTCAAAATCCTTACCAAGGAATTCACACATGAATAAAATTGCTTCATTCAATACATACCCTTCATCCATGCAAGCCTCTAGATGTGCCTTTTGTCAGACATATCTTTTTAGAGTTTTCATATACCTCTCAAAGAAAAACATCCACCTCATTGATACAACACCTGCCAATTCAATGTCATCAACTAGGTGTATAAGTAAATGGACTTGTAGATCCATGAAACATGTAGGGAAGTCCTTCTCAAATACACATACAATTTCTACAATTTTATTCTTCCATTTTGGCACTTCACATTCATGGATCTCCTTGGAGGTCACCCACCTAATATAACAATAGTAAAATAGTATGAACCTTTAGTCAAAAATTAAAATGCATTATAATATCTCTATGTCTCTCAGACATGAACATTTCATATAATCATATACCTTATAAATGCTGAAAATTGACTTATGACATTCCTTAAGTCAACTCTAAGACATGAATCCCCCTAATTTCCAATGGCATGATATGCTATCAAACACATTTATGAAAAGGTCATTAGTAATTTTTTCTCACATAAAAAAATATGAAAACATATTTAGTACTTAATCAATGTTACCAATAAATGTTAAATGATGATATATAATACTTTCATAAAATTATGAAAATCGTGTGTTATAAATCCTGTGATATGTCCATCAACTGTAAAAGCTTTAGCCAATGATGAACCATAGCTAGTAGGTTTCCTTATTGAACAAATGAATTTTTTTACTTCGTCTAGCTCTTTTTTTTTTCAAAATCCATGGAGTTTCTACATATGTTCTCCTCCTATTTGGCCACAAATGTTTTCTATTAATTTTGGTACTTGAAAGACCAATATCTCCTCCTTAAATACTGTGGGTGTCCTTTTTATCTTTCCCTCGATATATGTCAAAATATAGAATCAAGCACATTTTGAAGATGTGTGCATAGGGATCTCATAGGTGAGATATGAATAGATCCTTCCAAAGAAGTGAGCCTATAAAATATAATTTCCTTTCCATTCCTTCTCGCCATATTATCTAGTGGTATAAAAACCCTATTGTTTGCATAAATAAATTTACATAGATCTTTACAATACCGCCCTTGAAATTTTTCTACACATCTTGGACATGCAAATATCCCCTTTTTTTGAATCCCTACAATTCAATAAGTAATGTTAATAACATCAAAAAATTAGTATAAAACAAAGAATGAAAATTGGATGAAAATAAATTATGAGTGTAAATACATAAATATTTATCTGCAATGTTCACCAAGTCCTAGGAAATAATGAATAGTCCGACGTAGCACACCATACAACATGAAGGACCTATTTGATGGAGGATGTGATATGTCATACATTCTTATGCCTTTCCATAGTAGTTGTATCTCTTCAATAAAAGGTGCAAGATAAACATTCATGTTTTTAACTTGATGTTTTCCTAGAACAATGAGAATCAACATAAGTTTCTCCTTTCTAACACTCATCCATGGGGGAATATTGTATACTATCAATCCAACTGGGCACATACTATAATTTGAGCTCAAGAAAGAGAATGGGAACACTCCATCAATTGCAAGACCAAACTTGATACTATGAGGTTCATCTTTGAATTTTCTTGGCCATTTTTCCTCTGTGTTTAATTGCTTTGGAGTCAGCCAAAATTCACATGAATCCATCTTTACTCCCATTATTTTAATGTCAGACCATCAATTGTGAAAGTGACTTGCAATGAAACTTTCATTTAAGTCTAGGTATAATTGGCATGTGATGTAAAACCTTCTTTGGAACTAGAGGACCTTGTACATCTGTACGATATCTCTTCTCTTTGCATATAGGGCATTCTACCTTGTTTTGATATTCATCTTTGTATAAAATGCAATCATTTTTACATGAATGAATTTTCTTATATTCAATCCCCAACTCAACCAACAATAGATGCACCTCTTTGCAAGTTGATGGCAACACATTCTCTTTAGGGAATATTTTAGTTTTTAGTGCCCTATAAGATTTCCAAAGATTAAATCAATTGAATGTTTGACTTATGATGAACATGTTTTATATGTCAATATATACTAGGACTATTTATATATAATATATGGTTTTAAAATCCCCTTAAATAAATATAAACGAAGTTGATGAATGTTTATGAATTATGTACACTAATTGACAATGCAAAGTAAGAAATAGACTTCAACTCACTTTAGTAGTGTAGTGAATCCTTTGTCTAACCAACCAAATAGTTACTTGATTTCTAATAATATTAATGTGCATGCTAGTTTTGAGGTTCTACTTGTACCCAATTTGAACATGGTTTTCTTTGCTGCTTGCTTGATGGAGTCTTTCAGGTTGTTATCATTAACATTTTGTTGGTGGTAATTACCCCTGCTATCATTGTTACTGTCAACCATATGATCATTATTATCATCATTGTTTCCATCACCAAAGAAACCTATAAGCATTCCATTCAATCCTTCTTCATGCACTGCACTTTCACTATCATGATCATCACGATTAAGGCTAGGTGGCATGCCATCAGTGTATGCAGATCTCATAAACTCTTCAAATTTCTTAGTTGGTAGTATTCTCTTCAATCTATCTCTTTTCACCTTGGTATTGTTTAAAGGATGGTTTGGATCATCCCGTCAAAATATTAATAACCCAGTTGGATCATGGGTATTAGTATGTATTTCATCAACATCTTCTACCTATCAAAAAACACAAGCATTATTTAATGTTTTCCAACAATTAGATAAATCATAAATGTGTCAATTTCAAACAAACGTAATCAAATATGGCTTAAAAAATGAAAATATAAATTGTATGAACATATATACATCAATTGAATAATGGAACATTATTTTATCTAGACTACCTTTTTAATACAATAATTTAAATAAAACACAATTTTGACAACATAGTTTATAAAACATCAGTCCAAACTCATTTATTATTCTTTGGTTTTCTGCCCTTAAGAACATCCTTAGGGAGACCTTCTTCTTCCCTTTTCTTTCATGCAGGAGTGTGTTTTAATAAGGGGCAATAAATCAATAACTCTTCCCCAATGATAAAGTCCATAATAGCCTCAACCATTATCAATCTATCAACCTCTCTTTCCATATCTCCATCTTTATCATTTATAACCTCAACAAATTGATAATTCAGTCTTACAGTAGGGTCCCTTCCCTTACTACTATTTATAAATCCTACAATACTTTTTTTTGTGTATGTAAATCCATCTATATACATAATATTACCTATATTCATATCTTTTCCACTTTCCAATTGGAGACGATGTGTATAGAAGGTGCATGTGCACCCTAACAAGATCATGCCTCTAGAAGGAAACTTCACGTTTTGATCTAAAAATGTTAATCTCATGTTTTCATAAGGCATAAATGGCCATATTAAACTTTTTTGGGTCTTAGATAGGAATTTTTGGTTCATTGAGCATTAAATGTAAAAGTTGCAAAAGTTGACAACTTCTTGTCATGTCAAAAATGAAAAAATGCAACATTTTGTAAAAAGGAGGAACATGAAGAGATAGGTAGTTGTAGAGGTATTTTTATGCATTGGTTTGTTTATTTAAGGCATGTTGTAGCCTCTAAAATCTCAAAGAAGGTTGGGGGAATTGTGTAAGAGTGAATGAATCTATGAAATACCCTATTTTTTGTATTTTACTAGTATTTTCATTGTTTCTAGGCCATTGTATGGCCATATTTGTGTAAGAAACCTCTCCTCTTCCATTTTTAATGAAATCAATATGAATCTATTTTAATTTTCATTTGATTTAATGTAAATCCATTAATAATTGTAAAATTTATGTGCAAAATACTCCAGGCAGGTTGAAACCTTGTTCTAGGGTAGTAGTGAACAATTAAAATTGCATTTCTCAAATTCCAACTGTTGAAATCTCCTAAAAATTGGTGGTAAGGTAGTTTGACATGTATTTTAATCAACCTCAATATTGAAGAGTTTTTTATTAAGGTTTTGGGCTGGTTCTTTGATGCCCTACCTCTAAAAATTGTGAATTTTTTGTAAAATACTATGTAAAGTGGAGATTTTATGAGTTTTGATTGTGTGTTTGGGGGTCCTTCTTGTGTAATACTATTTTGGAAGGGTTTTTTGCAGGTGTTAGACCTCTTTCTAATAAGGTGTGGTGGGATAAATGATTTTATGTTCATTTATAAGTTGTTCATTGCCTGACAGACTATCACAATGATATTTTGAAATCATAGTTGAATGGTTTAGAATAAGTATTTGTTGAAATACCTTGCATAACGATGGGGAAATGGTTCCTTCATGTTGTGCATGAATATTTATACATGTTATGTTTGAAGCATTAAGAAGTGAAATAGGCTTGGAAATGAGAAGTTGTTTATTGATGGGGTCTAAATGGGCCTAGTTGTTGGTTATGATAGTCTACTTTGAAAAGTTCTCTTATTTGAGATGACAAGTTTGTAATATGGTTTGAATATATAATTTTGATGTTGATTATGGTAGCTGAAGGATTCAACAAGAATTTTTATGCCTGATTCTTTGTTTATGTGTTTTGAAACAAGGTTTTGTGAAGATTGGATGAGTCCTAATTGAAAGGACTAGTAAATTTTGGTTGAGGTCAATCAGTTTGAGTTTGTTTGAGTGAGTTTGAATCCTCTAACATTGTACCAATTTGGTATTAGAGCTCAGAAAAAGATTTGGGCTAGAAAAATTTTGTGGTTTTGTGTTTGTGTTGTGATTTTGTGTAGGTTAAGAGATAACCTAGTTGCTACCAAGAGAAGGAAAAAAAAGTTGAGAGAAAGTGGAATCAAGATGAAGCTTGCTTGAAGAGAAAAGATGGAGATCTATTGAGAAGAAAAATGTAGGTAGAGGGTTCCCTATAAGAGAGGAAGAGAAAAGAGGAAAATAAAAAGAAAAATAAAGATCAAGAGATGAGAGAATTGAGGCAAGAACTAGAGGAAATCACTATGAGGATAGAAAGATTTGAGGCTGAGATGAAGTAGTTATATAGACAATCATTTAGTTGGAATTTTAAATACAATGAAAAAGAAATTTGAATGGGCTCCATTCAGAAGATAGTCAAAAAGAGAAGAATACAAATGAAGATGAAAGAGGAAGAGTTTCAAGATGTAGAAGAAGAATTCAAGGATGAAGATAGTGCAATCATTCCCAAGCATGAAGGTGAAGATAAAGTAGAGATAAAGAACCTGCTTTCTGAGGAAGGAGATCTTGAGTTGGTGTCAAGATTAGATGAATAAATGATTAAATATGGATTTATCTTGGAGGTTTGAAAATATTTGAAGGATGGAGGTATTGTGATAAAAATAATGTGTCATTTCTTTATTGTGATAATTAGTTGGATAGGGAAACATTTGCAGATCAAGATGCAGTAGTTTGGAGAAGGAAAAAAGGAGATTGCAACACTTCAGGGCAAGAAGAAGTATATTCCAGGTGGCAAGACAAAATGGAAGAAAAATAGACCAACTCAATCCAAAAGTGAAGATGAAGTGGCAGGTCATAAAAGACTATAAGGAGGAACATGTAATCCAAGAGGACTTGGAACTTTTTTTTTTGGCAAGGAGAATGGTTTAGGTGCACCCTAACAAGATCATGCCTCTACGAGGTAACTTCAAGTTTTGAACTAAAAATATTAATCTCATGTTTTTAGAAGGCCTAATTGGCCATATTAAACTTGTTTTGTTCTTAGATAGGCATTTTGGGATCATTGAGCATTAAATGTAAAAGTTAAAAAGGACAACTTGTTGTCAAGGTCAAAAAATGCAAAAATGCAACATTTTGCAAAAAGGAGGAACAATAAGATAGAATAGAGGTATTTAGGTGTTGGTTTGTTTATTTAAAAACATTTTTTAGCCTAAAAATAATAAACAAAGCTGGGAGAATGATGGGCGATAAGAATTAATGAAATACCCTATTTTTATGTATTTTACCAGCATTTTCATTGTTTTCAGGACTTTGTATGGCCATATTTGTGCAAGAAACCTATCATCCTCAATTTTTAATGAAATCCAAATGAATATAGCTTAATTTTAATTTCATTTCATTTAAATACATTAATAATTGTTTAAATCCATTAAGAATTGTAAAATTTATGTGCAAAATACTGCAGGCAGGTTGAAACCCTGTTCTAGGGTAGCAGTGAGCAATTAAAATTGCATTTCTAAAATTCCAATAGTTGAAATAGCATGAAAATAAGTGGTAAGTTACATTGACATGTATTTTAATGCACCTCAATGTTGAAGAGTTTTTTATTAAGGTTTGGGGCCAATTCTTTGATGCCCTAGCTCTGAAAATTATGAAAAATCTATAAAATACTATGGAGATTTAATGAGTTTTGATCATGTTTTTGGGGGTCCTTCTTGTGTAATACTATTTTGGAAGGGTGTTTTGGAGGTGTTAGATCTATTTTATGATAATTTTTGGTGGGATGAAGGATTTTGTGTTCATTTATAAGTTGTTCATTTCTTGGTAGACTATAACAGTCATATTTTGAAATCATAGTTGAATGGTTTAGAATAAATATTTGTTGAAATACCTTGTATAAAGATTGAAAAATGGTTCCCTCATGTTGTAAAATAATATTTATACATATTTGAAGCATTAAGAAGTGAAATAGTCTTGGAAATGAGAAGTTTCTTATTGATGGGGTCTAAATGGGCCTAGTTGTTAGTTATGACAGTCTACTTTGAAAAGTTCTCTTATTTGAGATGTCAAGTTTATAATAGGGTTTGAATCTATCATTTTGATGTTGATTATGGTGGTTGAAGGATTCAACAAGAATTTTTATACCTAATTCTCTATTTAGGTGTTTTGAAACAAGGTTTTGTGAAGGTTGGATGAGTCCTAATTGAAAGGACTAGTAAAGTTTGGTTGAGCTTTTGCTGACATGCTAGGCTTATATTCTACTAGCCTTCTCGATTCACCATTGTAATTATATGATGGATCATAATATGGCATTAATCTCCTAGTGGTTTTTTCTAAAAAATTTCTATGTTTAGATCCCACATGTACATTTTGGACAATAAAGAGGCCTAGATTCGCTCCATGAATATTGGAGGGTCGTATCATGTAGTTGTATCCCCAAGATTGAAACACCTCATACACTCTAGGTAGTTGTTGATCACTAGGCCAAGTGCAATGTAGTCAATGATCAAATGTCTCTTTGTAAATTGATCTCAAACTTAGGGAAAACTCATCATCTCCATCACATTCATTCTCATAGGGTATGTAGTCCACCTTCCCCTATCTTTAAGAAAATTATGCATCTTTAAACTGGTTCTTGTTCTATTACTTGTTTTCATCAATTCCTCATATTTCGAGCTAGTATATTGGCACATATTTTTGTTAGATGTATCATCTAATAAATGATCATTTCCCTCTAGGTTGGAAGTTGGTGATCAAGGAAAATTTAAATAATGAACTTTATCCTGTAAGTATCCATTAAGAAAAAAATTAGTTATTTAAATAATATAAAACAATGTTTAAATGAAGTATACATGTTATTTATATCAAATTGGAAAATTCCTTACCAAAATTCCTATTGGATTTGAATCAATTGCAGGAGGCATACTACCTACTAGAAGCTCACCATATATGTAATGTCTTTGTACAATTGGTTGTGTGAATTGTTTATTTCCACGACATATATAACATCCACACACAACAATTTTCTCAAAACTTGTATTCATTCCATGTACTATATTCCTAACCAACCTCTTGTTCAGTGCCATCATTTGTTATTTCTATAGGATCCATTTTCATATCCTCTTCTACCCACTGTCCCCTACATGATTTAACACTTTTAGGTCCACGCCCATGTACATATCTTCTACTTTTGCTAGTTGAACACCGAGGCTCTTCATTTTCTCCAATCTCCATCTAAAATAATCAACAACATGCATTAATTTATGTCAAGATTGGACAATACATTATAAATTTCAATAACATTGTGAAAAAAGATGGACATATCACAAAATGCCATTATATCATTTTTTCCTAAGTTAAGTCAAAATTTGAGTACCTAATTTCCTACTTCATCCATTGTGTCCTCATTTGATATGACATGATTTGTTGACATTGCCTCGTCTCACCCCTATAATACACAACATAGTAAATAATGTTTAGTACACTAGTTATATCATTTCAACAAACATGCTATCTAACACAAAACCTCACTTTAGTCATATATTTGACATATTAATATCATGTTTTGGCTATCCTATTTTTCAAAATTTTCCCTTGATCATAGAATCACATTTAATCACCATTCCTGTGCATTTTCATCCAATAAGTTTGACCTCAGAGGCCTCATGGAAAAAAAAATGACTTTATCTCCTCTATGTTGTAGCATTTGTGAATTCATAAACACCTTCCTCCTTTGCTTGAGGTTGCTTTCTCTTCTTACCTCTATTGTATCTGTAGATTATGTTGCCATATCTATTTCCACCTACTTTCCTCTTTGTGATTTAGTAGATCTACATCGTCCATGTCCTCTCTCCATGGCCTCCTCTAGATCTTGTAATACACAAAAATAACAATAGTCACATAACAGTTGTGCACCAAGAGAATATTGTTGAAATTATCTTGTTAATACACTCTCTTTTCATTAAGACACACTATGAAAACAAAATAAAACATTGCAACATTTTTCTCTTCACAAAAATTTTACACATGAAATATTAACAACTAGATTTCAAATCTCTCTAGGAAGCATGCAGTACACATAGGATGTTGTTGTAATGACAATGCCACATGATAATGATTTAGTTCTCATAGATGATTTTTCATAATTCCCCAATAAGCTCTA